>CM048745.1:451694257-451956757 GCA_026315105.1 Locusta migratoria
CCGTTCTCAGATGTCACGTGACATTCCTCGCCCAGAACTCTCTGTGCCGTACGCCATCTTGTGGTGCGTATTTGATGATTTTCTTATTGTAACTTACACGTTGTCATTTAAAAGCAATGGCGCACTGAAGAATTAACAAAAACACGGCGTTCTTCGTAAGATAAATGATAATCTAGTGTCTACAAACGCCATATTAGGTTAACAACGGCTATCAATAGTATGAGATTACAGATCATAACTTCTAGGTGATAGCTGTAGCGTTGTGGGCAATGCGTTGGATTGTGACGCTGAAAGCCAATGGTTTCGAACCCACAAAGACCTCTTTTTTTTTTTTTTTTTTTTTTTTTTTTTTTTTTTTTTTTTTTTTTTTTTACTAAAAGTACTTAGTTTTTTATTATTTTGATTATTATTTTGGTCCTAAATGTTTGCAAAAACATATAAAACTACAAATCTAAAGTGGGCCGTTGAACACGTCAGTGCAATTTTTTACATTAGGGAACACTATGTAGTGTCATAAACACACGTAATAATTAAACATATTTCCAAATTTTGTCTTTCTTAGGTTTTCTAAGATCAATGACAAGGTACGAAATGGTACAATAAAGGACAGCCTATTTACAATTATCTTGTAACATATAGGCTGTTACCAAATAATTTCATTCCCTATTCTAACGCGCGTAACTTTGCTGTGGTGTAATCTTGTACAAGCTCCCAACTGATTTTGTTGCGCTAGCTATCTGACAGTATACCTGGCGTCTGTGTGGAAGAACCTAACAGCAAGTCGCGTAGAAGTCAGAGAGATGTCCTTCGCCGGATTAAGATATGTTTCTGCAACATTACTCAACCCAACACAGATATATCATGTGTAATCTATATCTAAACATGGCTAGTAAGGACAAACGGGGTTCAGATTTGGCGTTACTAGCTACTGAAAGTATAAACGATTTCTGTGTAAGTACTTAATTTATTTAATCAAATAGTCGCTTATTAAAAGAATTTATATTTTAAAAGACTCCACATTTTTATTTTTTGGATAGAAGGCAAGTGATTTTGGAAGAATAAACAGAATTTTTAACTGAACTTTAAGGTAAAGAAAACTTCACTCGGCAAAAATGTCTGAAACAACGTGCCTAACTTTATTTTAGATAAACAAAGAAAGCTGCAGATACGCTCGAGGCTGTCGCAGTAAGTGTGTGATCTAAGCATAAGCATTGCACACAGTACCGTTTGCTGAACTGGCTGCAGGCTGGTGCGCCATCTCTGGAAGCAAACCTAACTTTCCTAGTTGGATCAACTTGTGTTGATAGAAATATTTCTTATGTCTCAAATATGTTGAGAACCCTAACAATTCCTTGTGTCGCTACTGACATGGTATGCTGATTGCATCAATCAACCCACCGCGAGGCCACTGCAATTCGCCCACATGTGTTAACTATTTCACTCTGTGTGTATTCGCGTCAGACAAGAAGTGGCTGACCAACACAGTGAATATCGCACATTCTGGCCGCCTTAACACGTTCGCTGCCGTTCACGCTCTGGCGCGATGATGCTAGGTGCCACTTCACGCTCTAGAAGCGTGATCGTATTTTGACAGCATCTTTTCATAGTTTTGAGCCACTGAATATTTTGGTTTTAGTTTTTTTTTTTTTTTGGTATGGTTTCTTATTTGCATTTGAATTTTTGTGGAAACAACAAATGAACAATATAAACAGTACATACAAGGTATTTCATAAAACATATGCTTATTTCTATATCATCAGCAATATAAGTATGAATAATATCAAAACTAAGAAGTATTTTTTTTATAAACAGGTAACTAATCGAAATAAAATTAAAATACTCAAAAGCTTGCACGCTTGTTTACATAAGAATCCAATAAATCTATCATGACATCATGAGAAGCGTGTGTGGCTCGTAGCCGGTAATGCAACCGCGGAAATCTGGAAGCACGTACGTGTGCAGTGGCGACGCTAGACGAAAACTGGGCGTCGGCGAACTCGTCTTTGCCCTTTAATTTTTTCAGTAATGAAGAAAATGTTAAATGAGCTGAATTATACATCGATGATCATTAAACTGAAATTCTATTAGTATAACATACAAGTATTATTGCAATGACAAAAATTACGATAAACAAACACAAATTAGAGAAACTTTTCAGCTTTTCGTGTCACTGAAATTTCTAAGATGACATCTTAATACTAGCCGCTATTTCGGCTTCAGTTGATAGTACTCACAACGCAAATAGTCTCTCTTGGCTTATTGTGCTTCTCAAGTTAGTCTTAATCATTTTTAACCCTCCGTCGGGCGCACCTCCAGATGAAACAAAATCAGGCGCACCCGGCGTGAGAGGCCACCCACATATTTTGTGGACTAGCTCCGCCATGTTAAATCAGATTCAAAATGCGTGTTGGCTAGTCTTGAAAAGGATCTAAAGGAAGGAATTACAGAAAACTTAAAGCATAATAGTGGGTTTATTGAACACAATACACCTTAAAGTAAAGTGAGCAAAATTACCAATTTCCCACAAAGAGCATTAAAAATTGGTCGAACAGACATCCATAAAAGTAATGAAGTTATTTTTAAAGGACATTAGGCAGTCTATTCTGACATGGAATCATCTTTTCTCGCCACATTTGCAGCCAAAAACCGATGCTTTAGCTCCCAAATCAACAGCTGAAACGCAGGTATGGCACAGAACGTATACGTCGCTCAAGCAGATTGGTTGATGACAAGCTGAACATTGGTGACTCTTCATCCTCCTAACGCTTGTTTAAGCCACGCATGGTCGACGTTCTAACCATTTGGGAGGTAATGTGGGAGAACTTTCCCGTTCCTTGTGGGGTAAAAATTTTTTCAGTCGAGTTTGCAGCCGAATCGACATTCCACATATATTCATGGCATACACAGGCTAAATTGTCCACTTATAAGTTGATGACACAAGGTTTTGCAATTGGTGCCGTCATTTGTAGCAATATCTTTTACACTGGATGTTGTGTAATAATGATGTGACTCTTCACACTATGAATAGTAGAAGGTATCTACTTAGACTACTTCGTCGTCTTATCGTTTCCAAAATAAAAAACTCCTCACATATTTTCTTCTCTTCTTCATATTCCCGAGCTGTTCTCTAAACTTCCTGTTCAGTTGCTGAGTCCTCCTTGCCTTCTCCTACCTCATCCTGAGAGTGGGTGTCTCTCTCATCGACTAAATCTTCGAGTGCGACTGGATCTTCAGCAGTTTCGTCCTCGAGGAGGCGCATTATTTCCACAATATCATTGGCTTAGAGGCATAATATACTTTTCTGGACATCTCAGCAGAAAATATGGATGTGATAACGTAGGAAAAGAAAGGAAAAATGAAATTAGAACTCGATCAGGCGCACTCAGTCTGAAGGGCCAGGGTCGTCAAAGTCTTCTTTTTTCCGAAGGTAACGGTGAAAATCACAGAGGACAGACTTATTTTGATTGAAACGAAATAATAAAATAAAAATATCTTGAAAAATCTCACCTTAAAAACTATAACGTAATCGTGATCCGCGTGGGAATCGACGGCAGCCTGCGGATCGGCACTGTGTGAGGTTCCCAAAGTTACGCGAGTAAACGGAGAGGCGGGCCGCTGGGCCACCACTGTTAAGCACGGGAATCAAAAAAGTGTTTTGCTGGCCTGTGAGGACAACTGCGCCCGACGGAGGGTTAACTATGTGAAGCTTCTCTCGGCCGAAGCTATACTGACGAACTGTGAGCAAGATTCTGATTGTTATAGAAACATTTGAATATATTTCTTCCAAATTATTTTCTAAAGTGTGCTGAAGAAATTGTTTTGCAAATATTTAAAAATTGCATTCACTGTTGCACTCATATGGATATAAATACGGACAACTAAATAGCGGCTGGCCGGGAATGGCCGAGCGCACGAAGGCGTCATACGCTCTCGTCGGGGGTCGAATCCCACCCTTAGGTACGGATGTTGTGTTCGTCCATTGTTTAAGCTAGTGTAAGTTAGATGTAGGTCGTCACTAGATAACATAGCAGTTGAAAAGCGTCGTTAAACATGAAGTATAAAAAAATACTAAAATTTAACAATGATTTGCGAGGCCCCCAAAGGCGCGAGGCCGTCGCCGGTGGCCGACGTCGCCGACGCCTAGCGCCGCCACTGTACGTGTGCATATCACTTTTCCCTGAGTGCCTACCAGAGTATACAGCTTTATTAGACGATGCCAGTTTACAACAACCCATAATAGGACGCTTGGCTGCAGGACGCGCCACAGCGTAAGCGGCACCTGACACAAGTAACGTTTACACGCGCCAGAGCGTGAACGGCAGCGAACGTGTTAATAAGAAACTGCATACACTGCGCTTGTCCGTCCATTTTTGGAGTATTGCAGCCCAGTGTGGGATCCTTATCAGGTGGGTTTCACGGAGGACATCGAAAGAGTCCAAAGAAGGGCAGCTCGTTTCGTATTGTCACGATATAGGGGAGACAGCGTTACGGAAATTATACAGGATCTGGGATGGGAATCACTACAACAACGGCGCTTATCGCTGCGGCGTGGGCTACTTGCGAAACTCCAATCACCAACATTCTCCTCCGAATGCGAAAATATATAGTTGACTCCCACTTACATAGGTAGAAATGATCATCAGAATAAAATACGAGAAATTAGAGCTCGAACAGAGAGATTCAGGTGTTCTTTCTTCCCGCGCGCTATTCGAGAATGGAATGGGAGATAAATAGTATAATTGTGGTTCGATGAACCCTCAGCCAGGCACTTAAATGTGATTTGCAGAGTATCCCATGTAGATGTAGATGAAGAGTTAATTTCAGATTTGCTTCCCACATAATTGCTCTTTTCAGTAAAGCACCGAAAAAGAGTCTTCTCTCTCTCACACTTGGTCCTCACTCGTAAATGCGCAAATCGCGTCCACACAGTGCTCGCTCGCATTCGACACAACCTGTAGCCGCCAGGCCATACGACAGTGTATTCACTGCCGCTGTCGCTGGCCGTAAAAATGTTCCCCCCACACTCTCGCCACGTCAGCGAACTTTCACCTACCGGGGATACGCTTTTATCTCGGCCTTAGGCGCTTGCACGATCGGGCCAATAACACACATGCTAACATCGCGTTTCGGCTCGCCCACGCTTCAAAAGTCACCTGCCGCTAACACAGAGACGCGCAGCTGAAATTGTTGGCAAGTACTGTCTGCTTTGGTATTTTAACTGATAAATTCGAACCAACAATATCCCCTCAGTGTATATGTATGAACTGTTACTTGCTTCAGCCTTGAGAAAGCTAGTTAAGGCACTCGCAATTTAATTCTGTACTTCGAATAATAATTTCTTTCATAGCAATAAACAAAGTAATTAACAGATCAGATCACTGACGGCTCATACAAAATTTGACCAGTGTGCTACAATATTACAAAAGTAAACAGGAAACAATACATACCAAAATAAAAAGTCAACCTTTGTATGATTGCCTTTAATTAAATATCAATTAATACTGTATTGACATTAAGACCTTCAAGGGAATCTATAACAGCGCTGCCAACTGCCAACTGCAGGTAGTAAAGAGAACGATTAAAATATTAATTTTATTTACATAAACTTCCTGGCAGATTAAAATTGTGTACCGGAACCGGGACTCGAACCCGGGACTTTTGCCTTCGCGGGCAAGCGCACTACCGATTGTGCTATCCCGACACACCTCACGATGCCGCCTCACAACTTTACTTCCGCCAGCACCTCGCCTCCTACTTTCCAAACTTCACAGAAGCTCTCCTGCAAACACGCTAGACTAGCACTCCTGTAAGAAAGGACATGGTGGAGACATGGCTTAGCCACAGCCATAAGGGATGTTTGCAGAATGAAACTTCACTCTGCAGCGGAGTGTGCGCTCATATGAAACTTCCTGGCAGATTAAAATTGTGTGCCGGAACCGGGACTCGAACCTGGGACCTTTGCCTTTCGCGGGCAAGCGCACTACCGATTGTGCTATCCCGACACAACTCACGATGCCGCCTCACAACTTTACTTCCGCCAGTACCTCGCCTCCTAATTTCCAAACTTCACAGAAGCTCTCCTGCAAACACGCAAGACTAGCACTCCTGGAAGACTCCCTAATGGCTGTGGTTAAGCCATGTCTCCACCATATCCTTACTGGCGGAAGTAAAGTTGTGAGGCGGCATCGCGAGTCGTGTCGGGATAGCACAATCGGTAGTGTACTTGCCCACGAAAGGCAAAGGTCCCAGGTTCGAGTCCCGGTTCCGGCACACAATTTTAATCTGCCAGGAAGTTTCATATCAGCGTACACTACGCTGCAGAGTGAAGTTTCATTCTTTATTTACAGAAATTAAAAATTTAGACTCAGAGGTATTTGAATACTAGCCTCACACAGGTAGATTTGAGAGACAACGCGCAAGACGCCTGAGCCAGCGCGCTATTTGTCTCTATATGCCGCAATATTCCTCATACACTATTCTTTCGTAGCCGTTACACGCAGCGCGAAGAGAAATATTGATGTGGTGCTGCAGTCGGTCTCAGCACACATGAGTCGCCAGGCTTGACGTCACGTATGCGCATGCGCTCTACCGAACAGACGACTGCGCCGCCTCTCTGCGCACGTACCAGCGCGGCTGAATCCCACTTCAGCACACGGAGCTGGTTTCCAGCTATCGCGGCGAGAACGCTCCAAAATGGGTTTTCATCCTTATTACTAGCATTCTAATACGCATTGGAAGGGAATTGGCATAATTTTATTGTGATATCCGGCTCGTATTCCAAGAGAAGGGATGCAATTTTACAGCGATTTCTCGCTTGCATTCGAAGAGAAATGGCATAATTTTGGTAATATATTTACAGTGTGTTATTCTTCAGTTTCTCCCGGCGTATTTGATGATCAAAATATCCACGGGTGTACTGCCGGTCTATAGTGTCCAACGGACACACTATTTCGGCGATCATACATGTCGCCATCATCAGGTGAACTGACGGACTGAGCTCCTGGTAACGCGCCGGCACGGAGATCCGCACGCTACGGCTGCTCGAAGGGAATTGGGTTCTAGCCCGGTAGCGGGCGATTTAAATACCCTCGGCCCGCGGAGCGACCCCTCCGCGGTCCGCGCCCCGCGCCGCAGCCGCGCAGTGGAACTGATTGCGCCGGCGTCTGAGAAGACGTCGGTGTGAGGGCTCTGTCCACCGTGGTCGTCACTTCGTTACGTTTGCTAGATTTACTCTTAGTTAACCCAATCGCTGGTTCCCAAGCTTTGCTAAGATTATAGCCAGAGTCACGGTTTATGAGGTCGTCACTTGTGCGAATTTCAATGGCCTCTCTAACTACGCAATCACAGTATCTAGACGTCTGTACCAGAATCCTAGTCCGTTCATACTACTTCGCATGATTCTCCGACAAACAATGTTCAGCGACCGCCGACTTGCTCGGATACATCAATCGTGTGTGCCTCTGGTGTTCAACGCATCGATCCTCGACGGTACGCATCGTCTGTCCGATATATGACTTTCCACACTGACACGGAATCTGGTACACGCCCGCCTTCCTCAAACCGAGATCATCTTTAGCACTCCCCACCAGTGCACGAATTTTATTCGGCGGACAAAAAACAGTTCCAACCTGGTGTTTTTTCAAAATGCGGGCGATCTTCCCTGAGAGTGCGCCTGTATATGGAACGAACGCAGTGCCTACGTCCTCCCTTGTGTTTTCATCCGTTTCCACAGGTTGTGTTGTAGTGGTTGGGCGGAGAGCCCGCTGAATCTGCCACTCAGAGTACCCATTTTTTCGAAATTCAGTTCTCAGGTGTTCCAATTCCTGGGGTAGACTCTCTGCGTCTGAGATAGTGCGCGCCCTATGTACTAGGAGTTTTAAGTACCCCATTCCTCTGTGAAGGGTGGTGACAGGGTCTGCGTGTAAATACAGATCAGTGTGCGTTGTCTTCCGATATACACTATGACCCAGGGTGCCATCAGCTCTTCTCTTGACCAAGACGTCAAGGAACGGCAATTTACCCTCCGTTTCAGTCTATCTAGTGAATTGGATGTTGGGGTGTATGGAGTTCAGATGTGTAAGGAAGTCAAGGAGTTTATCCATACCATGTGGCCAGATGACGAAAGTGTCGTCCACGTAACGTCTGAATGGAAACCTACTTGCTTTTTCCGTATGATCGCCGAAATATTGTGCCCGTTGGACACTATAGACCGGCAGTACACCCGTGGATATTTTGATCATATTTACAGTGTGTTGCAGCACATTAGCACATTATCATCAGTCGCCACTGTATCAGATGTCACTTGTCTTGCGAGCTACTTTTGGACGCATTCTCCGGAAACTGTCTTGATCAGTTAAACAGGCAACCCACGCGCAATGGAAATATTCTAGACCTTATAGCCACAAACAGGCCTGACCTTATTAACGATGTCTGTGTAGAGACAGGAATAAGTGATCATGATATCATCATAGCGTCGATGGTGACCAAAGTTCATAAACCAGTCAAGAAGGCTAGGAGCGTGTTTTTGTTGGGAAGAGCCGACAAGCAAATGTTACGATCGCACTTGGAAAATGAATGGGCATCGTTTAAATCTGGAACTATGGATGTAGAGGAATTGTGGACTAAATTTAAGTGCATTGTTAATAAAGGGTTAGAGAAATATGTGCCAGTAAAGACAATTAAGGATGGAAAAGATCCACCGTGGTATAATAATAATGTTAGAAAGCTGCTGAGAAAGCAAAGGCTGTTGCACTCTCGATTCAAAAAAGAACACGCAAATGATGACAGGCATAAGTTAGTAGAGATTCGTGCGTCTATAAAAAGATCGATGCGTGAAGCATACAATAATTATCACAGCCATACCTTAGCAAAAGATCTTTCCGAGAACCCGAAAAAATTCTGGTCCTATGTAAAATCGATAAGCGGGTCAAAGCCTACTGTCCAGTCACTAGTTGATCATTCCGGGGCAGTAATAGAAGAAAGCAAACGGAAAGCTGAAGTTCTAAATTTAACCTTTAAGAAATCTTTCACGCAGGAGGACGGCACAAATATACCATCATTTGATCAACGTACTAATTCCGAAATGGGGGACATAGCAATAGGTGTTTCCGGTGTAGAGAAGCAGCTGAGAGAGCTAAATACGAAAAAGTCTGCTGGTCCGGATGGAATACCAGTTCGGTTTTACAAAGACTATTCTGCGGCATTGGCCCCCTACTTAGCTTGCATTTATAGCGAATCTTTAATTCAGCGCAAAGTTCCTAGTGATTGAAAAAAAAAAAAAGCGCAGGTGACTCCCGTGTATAAGAAAGGAAAGAGAACTGACCCGTACAGTTACAGGCCAATATCGTTGACATCGGTTTCATGTAGAATTTTGGAGCATATTCTCAGTTCGAATATAGTAAATTTCCTTGAAACGGAAAAGCTTCTTTCCATGAATCAGCACGGGTTTAGGAAACATCGTTCATGTGAAACTCAGCTTGCCCTTTTCTCACATGACATCTTGCGAGCCATGGACGAAGGACAACAGGCGGATTGTGTTTTTCTCGACTTCAAAAAGGCGATCGACGCGGTGCCACACTGCAGACTGCTAACGACGATACGAGCTTATGGAATAGGTTCACAGATTTGTGACTGGCTGGAAGACTTCCTAAGTAATAGAGCGCAGTACGTTGTTCTCGACGGCGAGTGTTCATCAGAGACGAGTGTATGGTCAAGCGTGCCCCAGGGGAGTGTGATAGGGCCGCTATTATTTTCTATCTATATAAATGATCTGATGGACAGAGTAAGTTGTAATTTGCGGCTGTTTGCTGATGATGCTATGGTGTATGGGAGGGTGTCGTCTGTAACTGACTGTAATAGCATACAGGTTGACTTAGACAAAATTTCTAGTTGGTGCGAAGAATGGCAGCTAGCTCTCAATGTAGAAAAATGTAAGGTGATGCGTATGAGTAGAAAAAACAATCCCGTAATGTTCGGATACAGCATCAGTAGTGGGCTTCTTGATGCTGTCGCGTCGTTCAAATATCTAGGCATAACACTGCAGAGCGATATGAAATGGAACGAGCATGTAAGGGCAGTTGTGAGTAAGGCAGACAGCCGACTTCGGTTTATTGGGAGAATTTTGGGAAGATGTACTTCACCTGTAAATGAGACCGCGTATAAAACGCTTGTACGACCACGTCTTGAGTATTGCTCAAGTATTTGGGACCCGCAGCAGATCGGTTTGAAGGAAGACATAGAGGCGGTTCAGAGGCGAGCAGCTAGATTTGTTACCGGTAGGTTCGAACAATGCGCGAGTGTCACGGAAATGCTCCGGCAACTCAATTGGGGATCTCTGGAGGAAAGACGACGTTCTTTTCGTGAATTTCTGTTAAGTAAATTTAGAGGGCAGAATTTGAAGCTGAATGTAGTACGATCTTGCTGCCCCCTACTTACATTTTGCGTAAATATCACAAAGACAAGATAAGAGAAATTAGGGCTCGTACGGAGGCATATAGGCATTCTTTTTTTCCTCGTTCAATTTGGGAGTGGAATAGGAAAGGAAATGCCTAGTAGTGGTACAGTGTACCCTCCGCCACGCACCTTGCGGTGAATTGCGGAGTATGTATGTAGATGTAGATGTAGATGCCTACAAAATTTCGGCAGTTATGTGGAAAAGTAGTTTAAGAGTTGCACAATTTTGTGCAATAAAAATTTCTTCTGTATCTGTGTACTATTTTATTTTATTACCAAACGGAACTTACTTTCTGGACGCGCCTCGTAAATACCCGGGAAACGCCGGGTTTTCAGCTAGTTGCAAATAAAAACGGCTAAAAGCACCAGAAGATCTGCCTTTTGGCAGAAAGGCATTGCTTTTCTACTCAGAAAAGTTAAGGATTCTTCACTACAATTCCAGTAAAATCGATGAGGGTGTAACGTAGGAAACGTAAATAGCATGCGGAAACTTAAGTATTTAACATACCAAATAAGTTCCCACAACTGTAGGTGAAGGAAAAACGGCACAGACGTGGCAATAAAACGGAAAAATCAATCAAACTGTTTTCCAACGAAGACGAACCCAATTCCACAATTGTTACTACAGCTGAACCATAAACGGCAAGATTCTTCAAAACATTGGCTTTTTAAACTAAAGTAATTACACTCAAAAGAATATGCGCGTGTAAGAAAAACGAACTAGGTGTAAAAATGTGTGAATCATTAGACTCCACACCAAATTGATGCGCGTCAAAATCTGCCTGTCATACGAAGAACAGACCATTATAGGATTTTATAAGGTACAAATATACACGTACTAGATGACGCGGTGAACTTCGTATCACTTACCTCTTAATATAATTCATACTAATTTAAATCATATGTATTTTAGACCCAGTAGTTTTATAAAGGCATTTCCTTTGAACGTCAAATGTGCAACATTTTATCGCAATCGTACGAATGATATTGATGTCCCAAAGAAAACAGCTCTTTCAGTTTTCCACAAATTTTCCTGTTTTCTGGCCAACTATTACAAACGTTTACTTCACTCAAACCTTCCTCTCGCTTTGAACGTGGAAAGTGCAAAATTTTATCGCAGTCAGATGAATGGTATTGATATTTCATAGAAAAAACTCTTTCTATTTTTTCTGTGTTTTCCAGTTTTCCGGGAAACTTTTCGAAATTTTTATTTCATACTTACTTTACTCTTGCTTTGAACGTCAAATGATCAAAATTTTATCGCAAGCGGCTGAACGGTTCTCAACTTATAGTATTGAGTACATTTAGAAACACATTGAAAAAGAAACTTGGTTCGCATTTTGCAACATTCCTTTTTAACTGTCTCCATTTTTTTTCTGTGAAAACTTTTCCAAGACTATACTGTACAAAACAACAAAAGAATTACCCCTGTCCGTCGTGCGAATAGTCAGTTATAGTGTTGAATTAAATCAAAAACACACTGAAAAACGCACTTTTAGTATTTCTCAAATTTTCCAATTTTCCGGTAGATATTCCAAATAAATAAATAAATAAATAAAAAATTATTCCATACAAACCTCGAACTGTCAAGCCGTACTCAAGTGATACTCTTACAACCATGTGGCAATTTACTTTTGTTCGTAGAAAAAAATCGTTTTCGATTTTTTCTAAATTTTCCTACTTTCCGGACGAATTTCAAATTTTTTATTTGATGAAAACCTTCATCTTGCTTTCAACATGAGACGTACAAAATCTTACCGCAATTGGACGAACGGTATTGAGAGCTCACTGGGAAAAGCTGTGTCAGTTTTTCCCGATTTTCCTCTTTTTCGGACAACTTTTCCATATTTTATCATCGTTTAAACCCTCCCTGGACTTACACGAATATTTCAAGACTAAAATTAGTCAAATCGGTTCACCCGTTCTCGAGTTTTACCGAGACTAACGAACAGTAATTCATTCTTATGTATGTAGATTAGTAAAATTTCGTTCATGACGAAGTTGTTCTTTGTACCGTTAAATCAGTTAAGTCCGGCTGTTTACATTAATTTCCGTGTTATATACGTTTCTGGATATTTTACTAATGCTTGTAACACAAAAATTATAATAACTAGTTCATTAATTTCGTACAAAAAGAATAGAAACACACGTCTCTCCTTCAGCGGCTTGCCCACCACTTGGTGCGTGTAATATTACTTTTGCGTTATTGCGTGTACGCAGTACTGTTCAATTCCTCGATTAAAAGATTAAAGATTTTTGTTATAATGTCGTTAATAGAAAAGTCGGATAAAAATCTGAGTAAATAATTTATACAATCGTGGTTGAAATTAATACACGAAATGACTGAGTAGAATGAAAGGCGGAATACAGATTGGGGTTGAGGCAACACACACACGAAAACAACATTACCGAGTAAACTTCCTTACCTTCTTGCTGGAGATCTTGATCACAGCAGCTAAAAATGTTTCGCCGTTGAATGGTTCAGATAAATTTTATGATACTTTCCGCAATAAATCGTGCAGACTGTTCACCTCGGAAGTCATTTTTGCCGTACCGTGTACTAAAGTTTGATAAAGATAATAAGAAACATAAAAGTCTATACGACTTCGCGAAACTGTTAATACGAATGCTGGTTCTGAAAGGAAAAGAGGTAATTATATAAAGTAACTGTTCGGGATTTAATCAAGGAAATACGCGAAGCGAAAGTGATGGCGTCTGAACATCATGTTACGACGGAATATCAAGGAGCTGAAAACCTCAAAGAAAATGAATAATTAAGAAAGGTCGGAACATTATTAAATAAAAACAGTGTGAAGACGTTGCCCTTAGCAAAAGAGGGTATCTCTTAAATTGAAATGTAGCAGTACTCACACTTACATCATAGGGTAGTCTACCAACGCATCCATACTCGATAGCCTCAAACAAGAGAGTGTGTGTATGAAAAAATTGTGTGAAAACTCTTGGTCGCAATTAGCTTTATTTCATGACGCGTTTCGAGAACATCATCATCAGAAAAAGATTTTAAAAAACGATGGGAATTACACCATCTTGGTATAGATGCCTGATTACAAATTTAAAATACCATCATGGATGTCTGGTGAAGGTGTTCAACCAGACTTACATGCTCAACAGTTGAGCATGTAAGTCTGGTTGAACACCTTCACCAGATATCCATGATGGTATTTTAAATTTGTAATCAGGCATCTATACCAAGATGGTGTAATTCCCATCGTTTTTTAAAATCTTTTTCTGATGATGATGTTCTCGAAACGCGTCATGAAATAAAGCTAATTGCGACCAAGACTTTTCACACAATTTTTTTATACATGCCAACGTAAGGTCGCGTGTCCACAAGAATGGAAGGTTTTATGAACCAAGAGAGTGCGTGATCGCGGTTCCGTCCACTCGGTTGGCCTGTAGAAACGAAAGACTAGTGAAAAAAACCTTTTCACAGATAAAAAGACATTAATTATGTATCGTTACAGGCACTAGTGTCGATTAATTGTCAGTTGATAACAACATTCACAGGAGTGAGTGTCGCGACTGTATATGGTATACAGTGTATGCACTCTTGTTCGCTCAGTAAAAGTAATTGCTCTCGTAAAACGAAGATCTTAGGACCATACATTTGCGTTTTCACGTGACTGGTTATTGCCAACGTTACTTGTCAACATTATCATGCGAGGTCACGAGGAAGGTTAAAAGCTGTGTGTGTTGTTTGAAGTTGAACCTATCGTTAAATCAGACAACAAATTGTTCATTAACACAGTAATTTGGTTTAATTATGGCCCTGATATTGATGTATGTAGTGTTAAATAAGAAACAGTGCATTAAACTTATGCACGCAACGGATCTTTCAACAAAACAACTGTGACAAGTAACCTGCATGAAACACACTCTGAGTATACTCAAAAAAATTTGACTGCGAGAAAGATATTAAAAACACAAACCACTTTCTTAATGTTTGACTGCGAGAATTTTATGCAGATCAGTACCTGATTATCAAAATTCAGTATCATAATCAATTAACTGCCGTGTTGCACAACAATCATTTACTATGGCACAAATAACGAAATCTGTTCAACAAGATTACCAAAATCAATACTGCACTTTAAATCCACAAATAACTAATTATCAAATAAAGGAAGTAGGTTAATCTTCTAAGTACGTAAATGAAACCGGAAAGAAAGGTCAACTTTGTTACTTATTATTAATAATCACCATTACATTACCCACATAATACAACTTTTTCCTAATGACATGAAATGCAATTACCTTCATTCCAGCGGTGTTACGTTTTCATAGTAATAAAAAAAATACAGTATAAATATTCCAAATACAATCAAATCAACTTGCTGGCACAGCAGCCTCTGCTCTACATCGGAGCCATACACACAACTCAACCGCGCTCTAAGCGAGCTAAACCGCAAGTCCCCACTCTCTCTCTCTCTCTCTCTACGCGAGCTACAATGCTATGCGATACATGATCTTTGACAAAGATGAAACTTCACAGACTTAAGTACACATATCGATACACACAGTAGAAGCAATATTATACATTTTCTTGAAAGCAAGTTACTCGACACAAAACAGTAGGCACAATATTAGATATTTTCTTACAATTTTTTTATAGACACGTTTCAAGGTAAGTAAAATTTAACCAGCTCACGTATCAGAGCCGTATTATACTTCAGTACGTAGACGTCGCCCAAGATTACTACATAGATGGTTAGGCCAATGTGTTCGGCAGTGTTCGGTTGCCTGCGCGTGACGTCACAGACGAGGATAGAGCTCCTAAATACCCAGGCTGAATCGTCCGCCATGTTTTCCCAACATGGTTGGAATCGCGCTGTACTAACAGCGTAGAGGCGCATGCCCAGTCATCTTTCACAAACGATTTCGCAAAAAACTAATCGGTAGAAATATTTAATTTTTCCGCTACTTAAATCTTTATATGTCATCATTGTGGCGAAATGCTCGTCATTTCGTTAATAGTCATAGTTAATAAGATATTAGCTTTGAAATAAGAGACTGCGCTACATTAGAAAAAGTTTGCAATAAAAAATAGTCTACTATGATGTTCCGTTTGGTGCTTGTTGCACCATATGTTGCTGCGGATGAAACTTTCCTAATGGATTGAATTTTATTTTTTACTTAGGAGGAGAGCTTTACCTTTCACTCATACCGCTAAACCTTATTTTATTTAGGGCACTCATTTCCGATGGCGATAAGACAAGAATGAATCATTGCGTATCTCATACACGGTTAGAGGTTTCAAAATGATATTTTGATTAATGATAACATGCAAAGAGGGGAGTACTTTGCCACGTGGTTACTACGCAAAACTTCATTAACTGTCACGTTATTCAAGGAAATATATACTTGTGGAATGAAAAAGAGTAAAGTTAGTGATTTATTATTCGATTTGCAGATATTCCTTCGTCATTCACAAATGTTTATTTCTTTGCTTCTTATCCATTGTGTTACAGAGCTACTACTCAGTTTCCAGAACCTATTAGGAGTTACATTTCCTTCAGTTTAAAGCCTAGCAGTAACAGAACGAAAGTTACTAGATATTATGATGATTTTATGTGAGAATACTTGAAAATTACAGATAGCAAGGATATCTTCACTAGCTAACACTAACTTGTTCTCATTTCCTCACATAATAAAGCACTCTGTATTGAGATATTTAGAATATCCTTTACATATAACTAAAAAATTGAAATAGCATATTACATAGAGACACAGCACTTTTGTAGTGTGCAACTATTAAATTTAATTATTAGGAGCTCTGATACGGAACACGTGTTACTACTAGACGGGCGGACGGATCCCAGTGCGTAACATTTAAATGACATTATCTCAAGTTATACATTTCTCACAGAGTTGATGTATTTTGAACGTTTCATTCGCTTAATGTGTTCACCTAACTTCAACAGAAAAAAAGTTCCTCGCATGTCAAAAATTCCGTAACATCGTCAGAAAGTGCATAGTCGTAAACTATCAGTATATGCTGAAACTTCTTGGCAGATTAAAATTGTGTACCGGAACCGGGACTCGAACCTGGGACCTTTGCCTTTCGCGGACAACCGCACTACCGACTGTGCTATCCCGACACGACTCAGGGTGCCGCCTCACAACTTTACTTCCGCCAGTACCTGGCCTCCTACTTTCCAAACTTCACAGAAACTCTCCTGCGAACCATGCAAGACTAGCGCTCCTGGAAGAAAGGATATGATGGAGACATGGCTTAGCCACAGCCTAAGGGATGTTTCCAGAATGTAACTTTCAATCTGCAGCAGAGTGCTGTTTATAAATTATTGCCATAAATGAAACTAAAAAGAAAATGTACTGTAGTTCTTAACGAAGACATGGATGAATATTCCACATTCATACAGTGAGTAGTTTGTGAGCGTGAGTAAGTTGAATGAAGTGAGAGGTAATCCGTGAACTCGTCGGGAACGTGGGAACTCCTACAGCTCGGGGAAAAAATGGCGGATAGTTCAGCTCGGGTTTATAGGAGCCTTAGTCGAGAAACGTCAGCAGCGCGAGACGTTTTCTCGCGTTCTCTTATGGTACTATACCGCCTGAACCAACATTCATTTCGAAAACTGTAAGATAGTATAACGAGTTATTGAAACCCGCATACTATGTTTCTATTAATCACACAAATAAAACATAGATTACTGCTACCCTTGAAGTATGTATCTAAAACTACACTCTAGAAAACATCCTTCAGTCCGTTTGAAATTTTAATTTTATACAGTTCTCAATATTACTGTAACCTTATCAATCACAATAGCTCTGTGTTTAGAAAATATATTGAGCGTCGCAATTGACAATGTTGTACAGAGCTACATCATATTTGTACTTACGGATATTATGAAGAAAGGCTTTGCTTGTATCTCCCTGCTACAAACAAGGGACTCTTCTTAGGTTTGACGTGCAATTTTTTTTTTTTTTTTTTTTTTTTTTTTTTTTTTTTTTTTTTTTTTTTTTGTGTGTGGGTTTGTAAAGACATTTTGCAAAACTTGATGATCTTTGGTCGTCACTTCAGTCGATTCTGAAGATTTTGGAATTGTTTTTTACGTGTGTTCACGTATGAAGCAGTAATTACTTTCTTGGCATCAGCGTATTGTGTAAAGCTACTAAAAGTAGATTTTTCATCTTTTAGTAGTGATAATTCCTTATCAAGTCTTTTCATATCATCCTCGATACAACCTTTTCCTGTTTCTGTGCCCCAATCGATTTTTTTCCTTTCCTTGTGACAGTAAAGCTAGCTTGTTAAGTGCACTTTTACGTTTTTCACAGTCTTCTGACATTTCTTTATTTGATAGAATTCTCATGTAGGAACTGAAGTTGGCTTTAAGATCTTTTTTGGCTGAAGTCTCAGTATTTCTTGCAGATAATGTACAGATCTCGTATATAATCGTCTTCTTTAACACCTATGTTGATAACACTAGCATTTTAATGTCAAGACTATCACTTCTACTACAAAGCTGAATCAATCGAGTACACGCTTTAGGATCTTTTGGAAACTTGGGCTCTTAGTCTTATTACAGTTTTCGCAGACTACAATAGCACAATTCAGTATTATTAATGTCAACCAGAACGAACAAACGCGATAGAACAGTAGCAGTAAAACACATAATACACTTGATTAACCCTCACACCACAGACTGGGATCCTGGAGATCCCAAAGAATGTTTGATTGTGCATTATGAAGAAGAGGTTGGCTATAATTTTTTGAAACTCCAGTGTATATTAAGTTAGTAACAATGCCTAAAACTCTGCGATTGTTTGGTTTGAAACATTGCTTTGTTGCTGTTGTAGTTTCCTGTTGTAAAGATTGTTACGCGTGCGTGGAGTCTACAAGACCCCAGTGTGAGATCCATGCAGCTTATTTTTGAAGACTGAAAAAAGAATACGTTGGTAAGTAATACAATATCGGAGTACATACGACGTTTTCAAATTATATATTTGTTACCCTAGTGCTATTTCTTCCAAATTCATGACTAAACTGTCTGTACATCTGTAGGTAAAATGTTATGTAGTGTAGTGCCATAGTGAAAAGCCCATATTGCTGATTTCTTTCATCTTTTACATGCGTTTTTGCACACATAAACAGTAAAAGTTGCCGATTTTTGTGTCCAGTAAAAATCAAATATTCCATGTATTAATTTATACGATATGCGATCTGTGTGGTGTGACATGTAACAAATCTACTCATTGTAATAATCTATTTTACTAATTGAGATTGCCAAATAGAGTGAAGTAAGACATCCTATTGCATTATAAACATTATGTGTATCAAATCTAAGCATTAAATCTACAAAATTCTTTTTCTATAATCCACTAAGCACAATTTTGTGAATAACTAGATTACTCAGTGTTGTAATAATAAAAACGCAGTACAGGAAACTATGTATTTATTTTCAACCTCCCACATACATAAGAAACTTTACATTAATTAGCATAAAAATTCTTCGATGTTGAAATGTTTGTATAGCTTATGGGACTTAACTACGGGGTCATCAGTCCCTAAACTTACAAACTACTTACGAACTAGCTAATACTAAGGACGGCACAAATATCCATGCCCGAGGGGGGGATTCGAACCACCGACCGTAGTGGCCGTGCAGACCGTGACTGGAGCGCCTCAGTCCCCTCGGCCACCGCGGCCGGCTAAAAATTCTTCATTTATGATAAAACCGTAATGGGGTCGGGTAGACCCCAGTGAGAGATGGAACGCAGTTGAAATGAGTTTTAAGCCGTCGGCATAGGTGCGTGTGTCTGAACGTGTGTGGTCAACGTGCCGAGTCCACCGTGCGGCTGAACGCTCGGAGAGGGCGCCACTTGTGCGTACGAGCACCACCACCTAGCGAGAGGGCTGCGGCGCTCTCGTGTGACGTCAGGCAGAGTAGGTTGCACGAGTATAGCAGACTGGTTCGCTGCTTCGGCATACTGGGCTGTGCCCCAGCGGCAATCCAGCCAGCTATGCGCGCGCAACCTACTCTGTCTGACGTCACACGAGAGCGCCGCGGCCTTATCTCTAGGTGGTGTTGGTATCAGACGTGTGCCTGAATGAGAAACACACGATCGCATCGCGCTCCAGGGATAGTTGTCGGCGGCATCAGGTTTTGGATTCAAGCTGTTTACGAAACCAAAAGAGTCGAATTCCTGCTTTACCTCGATTAAATAGCTGATTTCCGCGCTTGTGCATATGTTCGTTACGTTCTGTGATACAGGCCCACGCCGAATTATCTAAGAACGTAAGACATAAAAGTTGAATGTTATGTCAATACGTGCAGCGAATTATAAAAATTTCATGAGAAGCTGTTCGATATAAAATTAGAAAATGCCTTGACATCAAGCAAACGTTATAGCAACAGTCTCACTTTTTAGTAAGACTTTACGGTCATTCTTCCTCGGTGAATGTTACTATTCAGTAGAAGAATGTTAAGAACATGTAAAATGGAATACGCGAAACAATAAAATGCATATTTTACTCTAATAAGGTGTAACATGTTCGGTTCATAAAACGAATACAACAAACTCACTCCTAAGAGAATAGCATGGAGTCGAATATTATGCAGCATACTTCTATGAAATTTATAAGGAAGTCTTTGAGTCTATCAGAAAAACCTGAATCAAAGTAGAAAAAATTGATTTCGAAAAGCCTGAACCAGCACCTTGGGACAAGTTTAATTTCAGAGTCCAGGACTTTGCTGCCTACACTACGACCTCTTACATATTTGTATGTCATGAATGAAGATATTAGAAGTGTTGTAAACACGTCAGTTGCTGACATGTAAGTATAGCAAATGATGTAAAGATAGATATTCAGTCCGCCTTACCTCGAAACGGCAGATTACTGTAATACGGAAATTTTTAACCCGCATATAAGACGTTTCATGTCATTTATTCCAACAAATAGTACCTCCAAAGCCCTGTTTCCGAGATATTTTCGATTAACTCAGTTACGTTTACATGCTTTGAAATGTCATACATTCATAAGATGTAATTTATAAACATAAAGCCATGAAATACGACGGCCAATATGGCGTCTTCATCTATCTACTGAAAAGAGAAGTCTTCCGAAGTAAGAGTGATGTCAGGTATGCCACAGGGGAGTGTCGTGGGTCCATTGTTGTTTTACAATATATATAAATGACCTTGCGGATAATATCGGAACTTCACTGAGCCTTTTTGCAGATGAAGCTGTAGTATATAGAGAGGTTGTAACAATGGGAATGGGAATGCAGGAGGATCTGCATCGAATTGACGCGTGGTGCAGGGAATGGCAATTGAATCTCAATGTAGACAAGTGTAATGTGCTGCGAATACATAGAAAGAAATATCGTTTATCATTTAGCTACACTATAGCAGGTCAGCAACTGGAAGCAGTTAATTCCAAAAATTATCTGGGAGTAGTCATTAGGAGGGATTTAAAATGGATCGACCATATAAAATCAATCGTCGGTAAAGCAGATGCCAGACTTAGATTCATTGGGAGAATTCTAAGGAAATGCAGTCCGAAAACAAAGGAATTAGGTTACAGTACACTTGTTCGCCCACAGCTTGAATACTGCTCACCGGGTTGGGATCCGTACCGGATGGGATTGATAGAGCAAATGGAGAAGATCCAACGGAGAGCAGCGCGCTTCGTTAGAGGATCATTTGGTAATCGTGAAAGCGTTACAGAGATGATCACTAAACTCCAGTGGAATACTCTGCAGGTGAGACGCTCTGTCGCTCGGTACGGGGTTTTGTCGAAGTTTCGAGAACATACCTTTAACGAGGAGTCTAGCAGTATATTGCTCCATCCTACGTATTTCTCGCGAAGAGATCATGAGGATAAAATCAGAGAGATTAGAGCTCACACAGAGGCATACTGACTATCTTTCCGCGAACAATACGTGACTGGAATAGGAGGGGGAACCGATGGTGGTACTCAAGGTACCCTTCGCCACACACCGTCGGGTGGCTTGCTGAGTTGGATGTAGATGTAGATATAGAAAATAGTTACCCCCCCCCCCTCCCTCCCCGGATAGCCACGTGGTGTGACGTCGGTGACGTTCTGCCACCTTATTGGTGGAGGTAAAAACGCATTGCGTAGACTGCGTATTATTCATTTTAGATCATATGTTGCTGCATATGAATGTTGTGAACATGTCGAAGTAAATAATTATTTCATGTACTAGTTTATTGCTCTCTCTTCTTAAAAGATCAACTTCTTTAATTAATTCAGATACAATTATTCCATCATTGTCAACGGTAGTGGTCGCTGACGGGTTTCGGAATTAGTACACCTACTGATTTCCTCATCGGAATTGTTTATACACTTCAGGCTGTCATCCTTGTCATTTGTTGTTAACAATAACATTTGTACTTCATTTCGGTTGTTCCGTCTTTCTACTCTGACTTCACGGCATTTAGAAGAACCTGTCTTGACTACATCGATGCACTTAGGCAGCTTCTAAGTAGGGACCGCATCTGCCTTTAATATACGTTTCAATGGGAGGTTTAAAAGTTAATTTTTTAAGTCTCGAACATAATCAGGCTCTTTAAAACGTTCTGAACATATACGACCAGTATCAGGGTTGAGAGCATCTAATCGCTTACACGCATTTATCCACTTTAACCTTACTTCTTTAGCTCTCAGAAATATGTGAAGTATCACATTCCTCTGACTGCCGTGGTTCGTACAGCACGCAACAGCACAACACACCATCGTCACTAATAAGCCATCACTTATCACTTACGACTACTTAATACATACACAAACTATAAAGAGACAGTGGGAAACCATTTCTGTGGAGATCTAATATATAAAGCAGAGTGTCCGTATATTTGTACGTGTGGCATAGAAATCTACAATTTTGTTCCAATCTTTATGAAATTTTGCACACGTAAGCTTCAACCCATGAGAACGGTCGCCGTAAGTGTAAGAATCACGTACGATCCATAGTTCACGAGATATGACGTTATAAACAATGAGATGGGCGGAAAACTGCTACATTTAGCGACAATACTGCTCATTTTCTCCTAAACCACTACACCGATTTCAACCAAATTTGGTACACACATTCCTTGCCGTGAGGTACAATTGCTGCAGGGTTAACAATCATATAAGACACATGGTTCAAAAGATATTACGTCATAACCAATAGAAATCGCAAAAAATGTCATATAATGCGGCTAGACTTTCGAAGTACACTGTATGAGAATGACAGTATTTAGTGACTTCCAACAAACTTTAAACATGAAACTTCCTGGCAGATTAAAATTGTGTGCCGGAACCGGGACTCGAATCTGGGACCTTGCCATTCGCGGGCAAGCGCACTACCGACTGTGCTATCCCGACACGACTCGCAATGCCGCCTCATAACTTTACTTCCGCAAGTACCTCGCCTCTGGGAACTTGAAACATAAGTTCAAACCTTTATTAAACTTTTTATCGCTGTCAACCATAGTAAAGTGGTGAAAGGGAAGACGTTTCTCGCTTACTACTTTTCCGCTGTTTATGGAGTAAAACTACGGCTCTCGGTATGACGTTACAATTTATTATTTGAACACTACAATTTGTAGCGACAGGAAATTTTACAGACAGTATACACGCATATAGCTGAATGTCGTTTCTAAATTGTATCACATTCCGACATGTAGTTCATGAGATAGGAGCACATAAACAGTAACGTTCCGCTGTTCATGGACTAAAACTACGGCTGTCGGTATGACGTTACAATTCATAATTTTTACACTAAAATTGTAGCGACAGGAAATTTTACAGACAGTATACATATATATAATTGAGTGTACCTTCCAAATTGTATGAAAGTACGACACGTAATTAATGAGATACGAGCACATAAAGAGTAACTTTCACGGAAAACTGCCCCATCACGCACAAGTTTTAATCTATTACTTCTTTACTACTAATTGTATTCTCAAGAGATTTTACAGTTACACAGCCCTTATACAAATGAGTATATACCTGAGAAATGGCAGGAATAAATAAATACCCGTGCAACGCCGGGCTTTCAGCTAGTACACTCATAATAGCAACGCTATAGTCGCACGGGAAAACTGTGCTGGTCTCCTGGTGACGTCAGTGGCGCGGCATACGACTGCGCATCCGGAGATTGACCCCTATTGTCTATTCTAGTATACGTGGGTGCGAGGTTTGACACGTAGGAGAGCGCGCGAACTGTACAGAGCTCCTCGACTGTGACGTAATCTACATATATACTCTGCAATTCACCGTAAGATGCGTGGCGGAGGGTACACTGTACCACTAATAGGCATTTCCTTTCCTATTCCACTCCCAAATGGAACGGGGGAAAAAAGAATGCCTATATGCCTCCGTACGAGCCCTAATTTCTCTTATCTTGTCTTTATGATCACCACGCGAAATGTAAGTAGGCGGCAGCAAAATCGTACTACACTCAGCTTCAAAATCAGGCCCTCTAAATTTACTCAACAGAAATTCACGAAAAGAACGTCGTCTTTCCTCCAGCGATCCCCAATTGAGTTGCCGGAGCATTTCCGTGACACTCGCGCATTGGTCGAACATACCGGTAACAAATCTAGCTGCTTGCCTCTGAACTGCCTCTATGTCTTCCTTTAAACTCATCTGCTGCGGGTCCCAAACACTTGAGCAATACTCAAGTCGTGGTCGTACAAGCGTTTTATACGCGGTCTCCTTTTCAGGTGACTTACATCTTCCTAAAATTCTCCCAATAAACCGAAGTTGGCTGTCCGCCATACTCACAACTGTCCCTACATGTTCGTTCCAATTTCATATCGCGCTGCAATGTTACGCCTAGATATTTGAACGACGCGACAGCATCAAGAAGCTCACTACTAATGCTGTATTCGAACATTATAGGATTGTTTTTCCTACTTATGCGCATCACCTCACATTTTTCTACATTGAGAGCTAGTTGCCATTCTTCGCACCGACTAGAAATTTTGTCTGTCATATTGTATGCTATTACTCGCGCATTGGTCGAACCTACCAGTAACAAATCTAGCTGCTCGCCTTTGAACTGCCTCTATGTCTTCCTTTAAACTGATCAGCTGCGGGTCCCAAACACTTGAGCAATAATCAAGACGTGGCCGTACAAGCGTTTCATACACAGTCTCATTTACAGGTGAAGTACATCTTCCCAAAATTCTCCCAATAAACCTAAGTCGGCTGTCCGCCTTACTCACAACTGTCCTTACATGTTCGTTCCAATTTCATATCACTCTGCAATGTTACGCCTAGATATGTGAACGACGCGACAGCATCAAGAAGCTCACTACTAATGCTGTATTCGACATTATAGGATTGTTTTTCCTACTCATGCGCATCACCTTACAGTTTTCTACATTGAGAGCTAGTTGCCATTCTTCGCACCGACTAGAAATTTTGTCTGTCATATTGTATGCTATTACTCGCGCATTGGTCGAACCTACCAGTAACAAATCTAGCTGTTCGCCTTTGAACTGCCTCTATGTCTTCCTTTAAACTGATCTGCTGCGGGTTCCAAACACTTGACCAATAATCAAGACGTGGTCGTACAAGCGTTTTATACGCGGTCTCATTTACAGGTGAAGTACATCTCCCCAAAATTCTCCCAATAAACCGAAGTCGGCTGTCCGCCTTACTCACAACTGTCCTTACATGTTCGTTCCAAATTCATATCGCTCTGCAATGTTACGCCTAGATATTTGAACGACGTGACAGCATCAAGAAGCTCACTATTAATGCTGTATTCGAACATTATAGGACTGTTTTTCCTACTCATGCGCATCACTTTACATTTTTCTACATTGAGAGCTAGTTGCCATTTTGCGCACCAACTAGAAATTTTGTCTAAGTCATCCTGTATGCTATTACAGTCAGTTAAAGACGACTCCCTCCCATACGCCACAGCATCATCAGCAAACAGCCGCAAATTACAACTTACTCTGTCCATCAGATCATTTATATAAATAGATAATAATAGCGGTCGTATCACACTCCCCTGGGGCACGCCTGATGGTACAGTCATCTCTGATGAACACTCGCCGTCGAGAACAACGTACTGCGTTGTATTACTTAGGAAGTTGTGATATTCCTGGCCTGTGGCCACTTCATATTTCTGGTCGCTGGCCGTTTCTTTGCTAACAATTTACGTGTTTTAAACGCGGAAGAAAGACAGAAGTGCAGCATATGTTGAAATGTGGGGTGGGGAGCAGTAGCATATGGCACAGTAGGTGCTGGTTCCCATGGGAAAGCCCGCCTATGTTACTGGCACTCTCCTCGCATTGGCTGCTGCATTCCACGTCGCGTGATTTCTTTTGAAATTAGTTTTGTTTATTATATACTAAATATTAATTATTCAGAGTTGAGGATTTATGATAAATACCTCTCAAGGACAGGCTAGGTTTTGACAGTTTTAAAAGTTTAAGGTGCCTTCTCTTATTGTAACAAGAGAAGAGCGATTTTGTAGAAGGCGCGCGACGGCCCTGTTTTGGCGCGAAATAGAGCGTCAGGTGCCCTCTCGCAACGCAGCACAGTTTCAGTCTCGAGCTGACCACTATACGCGTCGGACTGCGCTGGTCATGAGTAAAGTTGTGTATAATTGTGATAACGGTTGAGGTCTCAACATGAACTACGGACAGTACTCTATGCTTTCCATAAAGACTTGGACAGCAAGTACGGCACCTCGTGCATACTGTAGGGTGGTACAAACGCACACTGCTACGCAACATCATCCGCAAAGATGTGGAGGTTTCAGGGGACTTGTGGGAGCAAGCAGTACTAACTTCTCTGTCCACAGATTAAACCCTAGGAAGCTTGTAAAGTCTTCCAGCCAGTCACAAATCTGTGAACCTATTCCATAAGTTGGTATCTTCGTTAGCAGTTTGCAGTGTGGCACCGCGTCGAACGCCTTTTTGAAGTCGAGAAAAGTGCGCAGAACGGAGAAAATCTCTGTTCTGCGCATATGCTATGGGCTCCCCCTGGACGAGGCCGTCGTTCTCCCTGTGACCGAGAAAGAACTAGGAGTAGTTAACAGCGGAGCGCCGGCGTTAAGTAGGGAGAAGGGCGTGGGAGGTCGAGTCCATCTGAAGCGGCGTCGTTTTTGTCCCGTGCGGACCGGACGCCCTAATCTTCGAGCGTGGCTGTTTTATCTGCGCAAGTCCCCGGGCAGTGTGGACTGCACAGGCCGTAGCGCCAGCACTGGCACCAGCCGTCTGTGTTTCACGCTCGGCGCGCACCAGCTCCCTGGCGGAAATGCGGGGCGCTTAACCTCTCCTGCCAGAGGGGTTCGCTGGCGCCTTCTTTGTTCCACTTTATAATTATAAGTAAACGATAACAATCGCTACTTAAAATTCTAGTGCTGGAATATAGCGATGCTTGTTGATACTACGTACACAGCTGCTCGTGCACCATTTATTCAGAGGTCACAATGTTTATTTTATTTCTTTAATGGGTATTAAATTTCTAACGTTTTCCCTATTTCATGTCTTTCAATCTTGTTTTCAAGGCGATTAAAAGATGGTAACATTTTTAAGTTACTGTACCAGGTTCAGTAGTTCTGTTCTAGTAGCAGATATTTTGTTTATCAATGGATCATATCATGCAGTGACATCAGACACATCACGTATGCACTGTTTTAAACAAAATATACAGTTGAAACTTCCTGGCAGATTAAAATTGTGTGCCGGAACCGGGACTCGAACCTGGGACCTTTGCCTTTCGCGGGCAGGCGCACTACCCACTGTGCTACCCCGACACGACTCACGATGCCGCCTCACAACTTTACTTCCGCCAGTACCTCGCCTCCTACTTTCCAAACTTCACAGAAGCTCTCCAAACCATGCAAGACTAGCACTCCTGGAAGAAAGGATATGGTGGAGACATGGCTTAGCCACAGCCTAAGGGATGTTTCCAGAATGAAACTTTCACTCTGCAGTGGAGTGGGCTCTGATATGAAACTTCCTGGCAGATTAAAAGTGTGTGCCGGAACCGGGACTCGAACCTGGGACCTTTGCCTTTCGCGGGCAAGCGCAATAGTGCCGGCACACAATTTTAATCTGCCAGGAAGTTTCATATCAGCGCACACTCCGCTGCAGAGTGAAAGTTTCATTCTGAAAATATACAGTTTTTTCATTGTGTTGCCCTTCTTTTATTTTACATGTACTTGTACTTCCTATGAAATTAATTCTGAGCAAAGCGATAGCCCGCTAACTTTAAAATATCCTGCGTATCGTTGGCAGATACGCAACGTCATTTATTATCTGAGTGTTCGAACAGTTCGATACTGTATCGAGTTCTCCATTGTATCGGGAAATCCCGAGCATGTTCGAACGTGAGCATCAATTGCTCAGCCCCACGAGAAAGAACTAGTAGTAGTTAACAGCGGAGCGTCGGCGTTAAGTAGGGAGAAGGGCGCGGGTTGCGGAGTCCATCTGGGGCGGTGTCGTTTTGGCCCGCGCGGACCGGACGCCCTAATCTGCGAGCGGCGGTGCGGCGCGGCTGTTTTATCTGCGCAAGTCCCCGGGGAGCGTGGACTGCGCAGGCCGTAGCGCCAGCGCCGGCACCGGCCGTCTGTGTTTCACGCTCGGCGCGCACCAGCTCCCTGGCGGAAACGCCCAGTGCTTAACCTCCCTGCCAGAAGGGCTGGCCAGCGCCTTCTTTGTTCCACTTTATAGGCTATAAGTAAACGATAACAATCGCTACTTGAAATTCTAGTGCTGCGATCTAGCGATGCTTGTATATACTACGTACACAGCTGCTCGTGCACCATTTATTCAGAGATCACAATGTTTATTTTATTTCCATAATGGGTATTAAATTTCTATTTCATCTCTTTCAAGGCGATTAAAAGATGGTAAAATTTGTAAGTTACTGTATGAGGTGCAGTAGTTCTGTTCTAGTAGCAGATATTTTGTTTATCAATGGATCATATCTTGCAGTGACATCAGACACATCACGTATGCACTGTTTTAAACAAATATACAGTTTTTTCATTGTGTTGCCCTCCTTTTATTTTACATGTACTTGTACTTCCTATGAAATTAATTTTGAGCAAAGCGATAGCCCACTAACTTTAAAATTTCCCACGTATTGTTGGCAGATACGCAACGTCATTTATTATCTGAGTGTTCAAAATCAAATGTTCAAATGTTTGTATAGCTTATGGGACTTAACTATGTGGTCATCAGTCCCTAAGCTTACAAACTACTTACGAACTACCTAACACTAAGGACGGCACAAATATCCATGCCTGAGGGGGGATTGGAACCCCCGATCGTAGTGGCCGTGCAGACCGTGACTGGAGCGCCTCAGTCCCCTCGGCCACCGCGGCCGGCATCTGAGTGTTCGAACAGTTCGATACTTTATCGAGTTCTCCATTGTATCGGGAAATCCCAAGCATGTTCAAACGCGAGCAGCAATTGCTCAGCCCCACGAGAAAGAACCAGAAGTAGTTAACAGCGGAGCGTCGGCGTTAAGTAGGGAGAGGGGCGCGGGTTGCGGAGTCCATCTGGGGCGGCGTCGTTTTTGTCCCGCGCGGAGCGGACGCCCTAATCTGCGAGCGGCGGCGCGGCGCGGCTGTTTTATCTGCGCAAGTCCCCGGGGAGCGTGGACTGCGCAGGCCGTAGCGCCAGCGCCGGCACCGGCCGTCTGTGTTTCACGCTCTGCGCGCACCAGCTCCCTGGCGGAAACGTCGAGCGCTTAACCTCCCATGCCAGAGGGGCTGGCCGGCGCCTTCTTTGTTCCACTTTATTTATATTTGCTAGGAGCACCCTTTTCACCGCCGCCCTGCGCGGGGCTCTTCAAACTTCTCCCGCCGTACTCCTAATACTCCGAATTCGTGGCCGGTTTTCTCTCACCAGGTGCACAGCTGCATAAAATTATTCTGAATGCCGTCGCCTACGGCAAATATTTCGCGTTTTACGTTCTTATTTTCCCTCGATCTTTTTTTATTTTATTTGTATTTTTGTTAAATGTGCGGAACGGAGTGGTGTGGCAGACAGGACGACCATCAATTGTTTTCCCGCTAAAAAAAGAGAGAGGTGAAAAAAAAAAGAAAAAAAAAGTAACGATAACAGGGAGGGAACGGAAAAGTACGAGCATGGAACAAACGCAAATAATTTTTCACGTCCTGGAATACCGTTTATACAAGTTCCGTTTTGGAGGTTCATCGACGCAATAAATATTGCGCAGCGCTTTGAACAGGTAGGTGTTTACAAGTTTGCGTTGCTTGCTGCAGAAACACGGACAGCGGTGTTGCAGATAACAATAAAGGAAATCCAGGACATATGAGAATCTAACCGGAACTAGAACGTGTCTAAAATAAAATTTACTGGGGTTAGCTACAATAAAAATCGAATCGGGAGGAAAGCTGCATTCTGTGAATTGAGATAATACACCTGTTAGTGATTCTCAACAAAACATTTTATACGTATATTTAGTATGCCCTGTTCTAAACAGTTTGCGTGGTTACGGTATATCGCCACAAATTTGCGACTGGATAGGGGATTTCCTCTCAGAGAGGACACAGTTTGTAGTAATCAATGGTATGGCATCGACTAAAACAGAGGTGATATCGGGCGTTCCACAGGGTAGTGTTACTGGTCCTCTGCTGTTCCTTATTTGCATAAACGATTTAGGGGAAAATCTAAGTAGCTCTCTTAGGTTGTTTGCAGATGACGCCGTCATTTACCGTATAGTAAAATCATCTGAAGATCAAAACCAACTGCAGAACGATTTGAATAAGATATCTGTATGGTGTAAGAATTGGCATTTGACTTTAAATAATGAGAAGTGTGAAGTCGTCCACATGGGTACGAAAAGAAATCCGTTAAACTTTGTTTACATGATAAATCAATCAAATGTAAAGGCCGTAAGCTCCACAAAATACCTAGGAATTACAATTACTTCTGACTTAAATTGGAAAGAACACGTAGATAATGTGGGAAAGGCGAACCAGAGACTGCGTTTTATTGGCAGAACCCTTAAAAGATGCAACAGAACTACTAAAGAAACTGCGTACTCTACGTTTGTCCGTCCTTTTATGGAATATTGCTGCCCAGCGTGGGATCCTTATCAGGTGGGTTTGACGGAGGACATCGAAAGAGTGCAAAGAAGGGCAGCTCGTTTCGTATTGTCACGATGCAGGGGAGACAGCGTTACGGAAATGATACAGGATCTGGGATGTGAATCATTATAACAACGGCACTTATCGCTGCGGCGTGGGCTACTTGCGAAACTCCAATCGCCAACATTCTCCTCCGAATGCGAAAATATATTGTTGACTCCCACTTACATAGGTAGAAATGATCATCAGAATAAAATACGAGAAATCAGAGTCCGAACGGAGAGATTCAGGTGTTCATTCTTCCCGCGCGCTATTCGAGAATGGAATGGGAGATAAAAAAGTATAACGGTGGTTCGATGAACCCTCTTCCAGGCACTTAAATGTGATTTGCAGAGTAGATGTAGATGTAGAATCTAATGGTCGCTGTGTAATTGCCGAGTGCTCTGCGGAGCGCGCGGTTGCTCCCCTTCGGAGGTTCGAGTCTTCCTTCGGGCATGTGTGTGTGTATATGTGTGTGTGTGTGTGTGTGTGTGTGTGTTTGTCCTTAGGTTATTTTAAGTCAGATTTAGTACTTTCTAAGCCTAGGACCTGAGAATCTCATTGCTAAGTCTGCTAAGTCCCATATATTTACAAACTTTTGAATTTTGAGTACTGTAATGATAGCAATTGGGAGCAGAAGAAATGGAGGTGATAGGAATTGGAATACTGTGATATAATATTTTATTTAATCGTCTACATTTCCGATACATACTGCTGTCCCGTCCCAGCAGTCAGATTTCCACCTTAAAGTTATGTTTAAGCTGCATGGAGGCAATTATTGGAGGCAACAGTATTGAGCTCACTACGGCAACAAACGAGTGTGCCACAGAAAAAAATTAATTAATTAACATATAAATACATGCCACAAATCACACGTTTCACGAGATTAATTATTTACCTAGTAATTATAAAATAAAGAAACGGCGACCATGAAACAAAATAAAAACAGAAAAAATTGATACCTAAAATAAATTATCATTCCAGTCTCCGCAAGTAAGTAAACGAACCAGTTATGACATTCGAAGATCACAACAGTACTAAGTATCATGAAACAGGAATTACGACGTAGCAGCAATTTCTAATAAACACTGTATCTAACGGGACTGTCGGGGAGAACTACGGTTTACGGACGGAGATAAACATATAAGAAAATAGATGGAATGGGTAATAACAGAATATAATCCTAAAGCAACCCAGGAATCCTAAGACGCTGTACACAAGTATCGAAAGATAACAAAAATAACCTGTTTAGGAAATGATAACTGGAACTGACCAAAATAGGGCGCCGATTCCAAGTATTCAACTTAAATATGTTAACACATTCTGAGTTTTTATAGTATGAGTGTGCTGCAGCGTTTTTACGTTATTTCTACGTTTAGTATTGCTCTCTGGATACAGCTATAAAAGAATTGGAACCAGTAGCTAGAATTTGCCTGTTGTTGTTATGGTCTTCAGTCCGGAGACTGGTTTGATGCAGCTCTCCACCCTACTCTATCCTGAGCAAGCTTTTTCATCTCCGCATAAGAACGGCAACCCACATCCACTTGAATCTGCTTACTATACGCGTCTCTCGGTCTCCCTCTGCGATTTTTACCCCACACACTTCCCTCCAATGCTAAATTTACGATTCCCCGATGTCTAAGAATGTGTCCTACCAAGCGATCCCTTCTTTTAGTCAGGGTATGCCAAAAATTCCTTTTCTCACCAATTCTATTCAGTACCTCTTCATTAGTTATGCGATCTACCCACCTAATCTTCAGCATTCTTCTGTAGCACCACATTTCGAAAGCCTCTATTCTCTTCCTGGCCGCACTGCTTATCGTCCATGTTTCACTTCCGTACAAGGCAACACTCCACACAAATGCCTTCAGAAAAGACTTCCTTACCCTTAAATTAATATTCGAAGTTAGCAAATTTCTCTTTTTCAAAAATGCTTTTCTTCCCATTGCCATTCTGCATTTTATATCCTCTGTACTGCGACCATCGCATGTTATTTTACTACCCAAGTAACAAAACTCATCTACCACCTTCATTGTTTCGTTACCTAATCTAATTCCTTCAGCATCGCCCGACTTTCTAAGACCGCATTCCATTATTTTTGTTTTGCTCTTGTTAATGTTCATTTTATACGCTCTCTTCAACACCCTGTCCATTCCATTCAACTGCTCTTCCAGGTCCTTCGCTGTCTCTGACAGAATTACAATGTCATCAGCAAAACGCAATGTTTTTATTTCTTCCCCCTGAACTTTAATCCCTATTCCAAATTTTTCCTTACTTTCCTTCACCGCCTGCTCGATGTACAAATTGAATAACATTGGAGAAAGGCTACAACCCTGTCTTACACCCTTCCCAACTGATGCTTCCCATTCATGCCCTTCGAGTCTAATAACTGCGGTCTGGCTTTTGTACAAGTTGTAAATAACTCTCCTTTCCCTGTATTTTACCCCTGCTGACTTCAGAATTTGAAAGAGTGTATTCCAGTCAACATTGTCAAATGCTTTCTCCAAATCTACAAAAGCTAAAAATGTAGGTTTGCCTTTTCTTAATCTATCTTCTAAGATAAGACGTAAAGTGAGTATTGCCTCCCGAGTTCCTATGTTCCTCCTGAATCCAAACTGATCTTCCCCGAGGTCAGCTTCTACCAGCTTTTCCATTCTCCTGTAGATAATTCGTGTTAAGATTTTACAACCATGACTTATCAAACTGATGGTTCTGTAATTTTCACACCTGTCTGCGCCTGATTTCTTTGGAATGAGGATTATTACATTTTTCTTAAAGTCTGAGGGCATTTCGCCTGTCTCGAACATCCTACACACCAGTTCAAATAGTCTTGTCATGGCTGGCTCTCCCAGAGACTTTAGTAGCTCTGAGGGTATGTCATCTACTCCTGGGACCTTGTTCCGACCTAGGTCTTTCAAGGCTCTGTCAAATTCATCTCTCAATATAGTATCTTCTATTTCATCTTGATCGACTTCCTCTTCCCTTCCTACAACATCGTCTCGAAGTTCATTTCCTTTGTAGAGCTGCTCTATGTACTCCTTCCACCTTTCAGCTTTCCCTTCTTTGCTGAGAACTGGTTTCCCATCTGAGTTCTTGATATTCGTAGAGGTGCCTTTCTTGTCCCCAAATGTCTCTTTTATTTTCCTGTAGGCAGTATCTACTTTTCCCCTTCTTATGCATTCTTCTACAGATTTACATTTGGCTTCTAGCCACTCCTGCTTAGCCATTTTGCACTTCCTGTCAATCTCATTTTTTAGTCGTCTGTACTCCATTTTGCCTGTTTCATTTACTGCATTTTTATATTTTCTCCTTTCATCAATTAACTGTAGTATTTCCTGTGATATCCATTGATTTTTTGTAGGTCTTGCCTTTCTACCTATTTTGTCCTCCGCTGCCTTCACAATTTCGTCTCTCAATGCTACCCATTCCTCTTCTACTGTTTTATTTCCCCCTGTTTCTGTCAATTGTTGCCTAAATCAACCTCTGAAATTCTCCAGAACTTCACTTTCCTTCAATCTATCTAAGTCCCATCTCCTTATTTTCCTACCTTTCTGCAGTTTTTTCAGCTTCAGCCTACAGTTCATGACTAACAAGTTATGGTCAGAGTCTATATCTGCCCCTGGGTATGTCCTGCAGTTTATAACCTGGTTCCGGTACCTATGTCTTACCATTATAAAATCTATCTGATACCTTCCGGTGTCTCCTAGTCTCTTCCACGTATACAACCTTCTTTTGTGATTCTTAAACCACGTGTTAGTTACGATTAAATCATGTTCCGTGCAAAATTCTACCAGGCGATTTCCTCTTTCATTCCTTCTTCCCAATCCATATTCACCTACTATTTTTCCTTCTCTCCCTTTTCCTACTACCGAATTCCAGTCTCCCATGACAATTAAGTTTTCCTCTCCCTTAACTGTCTGAATAATTTCCTTTAGCTCCTCATATATTTCTTCGATTTCCTCATCATCGGCAGAGCTAGTTGGCATATAAACCTGTACTACTGTTGTCGGTGTTGGCTGCGTATCTATCTTGACAATGATAATGCGATCACTGTGCTGCTCATAGTAGTTTACCCGCATTCCTATTTTCTTATTCATTATCAGTCCTACTCCTGTGATGCCCCCAACTGATTTTGTATTTATAATCCTGTACTCACCTGACCAGAAATCCTGTTCATCCTGCCACCGAACTTCACTAATCCCCACTATATCTAACTTCAACCTATCCATTTCCCTTTTTAAATTTTCTAATTTTCCTACTCGATTAAGGGATCTAACATTCCACGCTCCGACCCGTAGAATGCCACTATTGTCTTTCCTGATGATCACATCCTCCTGAGTAGTCCCCGCCCGGAGATCCGAATGGGGGACTATTTTACCTCCGGAATATTTTACCCGAGAGGATGCCATCATCATATGTTCATACAGTAGAGCTGCATGTCCTCGGGAAAAGTAACAGCTGTAGTTTCCCCTTGCTTTCAGCCGTCCGCAGTAGCTGTGTGGCAAAGCCACACTAGCTGATATTACAAGGCCAGCTCAGTCAATCATCCAAACTGTTGCCCCTGTAACTATTGAAAAGGCTGCTGCCCCTCTTCAGGAACCACACGTTTGTCTGGCCTCTCCACAGATACCCCTCCGCTGTGGTTGCACCTACGGTACGGCTATCTGCATCGTTGAGGCACGCAAGCCACCCCACATCGGCAATGTCTGTGGTTCTTGGGGGTGCCTACGTAGTTTAATCAGTTACCGATGCAAAGCATTACATGGTCCGATATTTCCGTGCAACATATCGCATTAAGGAAAATCGACTCACTCATGAATGAAACAAGTAAATTCAATGTTACAACACAATTATCTAAAAACGCAATTAATTTCACCCACGAATTACATCATTATAATAATCATCAACATCAACATTAAGACAGAATATGCCTTTCAACGTTCAGTCTTGAGCGTAGTTCCCCCAGGAAAATTCATCTGAGGTCCCCTATTCAATGCTAACATGATACCTCATCTAATGTTAAGCCTGTTGCTTCATAATCATTCTTGACCGAATCTAAGTACTTTCTTATTTGTCTACCTAGAGATCCTCTTACCCTCTATTGCCGAATCTATGAGTCTTCTAGGTAACCTCCCTTCTCCCAAGCGGATAAAATGCCACCACCATCTCAGACTGTTCCCTCGAACCGCTTCATCTATGATGTTTATTCCTAGTTTTCCTTGATTTTCTCATTATGGACACCCTCCTCCAACTGCTTCCATCTGTTAGTACCTACAATAAACCTTGCTACTTTGAAATCCGTAACATTACCTTATTAATAAGATAAATGGTATACAACCTGCTTTTTACTCGCACACAACAAAGTTGGTCGAAAGATAGAGCGGTGCACTATTAACTTATTTTAGTACTGACTTCCTTCTTTCAGAAGAGAGTATATCTTAGCTGAGCGCTCACTGCATTAGCTTTGCTACAACTTCATTCAAGTTTTTTCATTATTTTGCCATGCAAGACTAGCACTCCTGGAAGAAAGGATATGGTGGAGACATGCCTTAGCCACAGCCTAAGGGATGTTTCCAGAATGAAACTTTCACTCTGCAGCGGAGTGTGCGCTGATATGAAACTTCCTGGCGTCGTGAGTCGTGTCGGGGTAGCACAGTCGGTTGTGCGCTTGCCCGCGAAAGACAAAGGTCCCGGGTTCGAGTCCCGGCTCCGGCACGCAATTTTAATCTGCCAGGAAGTTTCATATCAGCGCACACTCCGCTGCAGAGTGAAGGTTTCATTCTGGAAACATCCCTTAGTCTGTGGCTAAGCCATGTCTCCACCATATCCTTTCTTTCAGGAGTGCTAGTCTTGCATGGTTCGCAGGAGAGCTTCTGTGAAGTTTGGAAAGTAGGAGGCGAGGTACTGGTGGAAGTAAAGTTGTGAGGCGGCGTCGTGAGTCGTGTCGGGGTAGCACAGTCGGTTGTGCGCTTGCCCGCGAAAGGCAAAGGTCCCGGGTTCGAGTCCCGGCTCAGGCACGCAATTTTAATCTGCCAGGAAGTTTCATATCAGTGCACACTCCGCTGCAGAGTGAAGGTTTCATTCTGGAAACATCCCTTAGGCTGTGGCTAAGCCATGTCTCCACCATATCCTTTCTTCCAGGAGTGCTAGTCTTGCATGGTTCGCAGGAGAGGTTCTGTGAAGTTTGGAAAGTAGGAGGCGAGGTACTGGCGGAAGTAAAGTTGTGAGGCGGCGTCGTGAGTCGTGTCGGGGTAGCACAGTCGGTTGTGCGCTTGCCCGCGAAAGGCAAAGGTCCCGGGTTCGAGTCCCAGCTCCGGCACGCAATTTTAATCTGCCAGGAAGTTTCATATCAGCGCACACTCCGCTGCAGAGTGAAGGTTTCATTCTGGAAACATCCCTTAGGCTGTGGCTAAGCCATGTCTCCACCATATCCTTTCTTCCAGGAGTGCTAGTCTTGCATGGTTCGCAGGAGAGCTTCTGTGAAGTTTGGAAAGTAGGAGGCGAGGTACTGGCGGAAGTAAAGTTGTGAGGCGACGTCGTGAGTCGTGTCGGAGTAGCACAGTCGGTAGTGCGCTTGCCCGCGAAAGGCAAAGGTCCCGGGTTCGAGTCCCGGCTCCGGCACGCAATTTTAATCTGCCCGGAAGTTTCATATCAGCGCACACTCCGCTGCAGAGTGAAGGTTTCATTCTGGAAACATCCCTTAGGCTGAGGCTAAGCCATGTCTCCACTCCAGGAGTGCTAGTCTTGCATGGTTCGCAGGTGAGGTTCTGTGAAGTTTGGAAAGTAGGAGGCGAGGTACTGGCGGAAGTAAAGTTGTGAGGCGGCGTCGTGAGTCGTGTCGGGGTAGCAAAGTCGATAGTGCACTTGCCCGCGAAAGGCAAAGGTCCCAGGTTCGAGTCCCGGCTCCGGCACGCAATTTTAATCTGCCAGGAAGTTTCAGCTCTTTTGTTACTTCACTGCCCTTATTCTTAGAGTACTTACCCTCAGCACACGAATGTGAAGCTAGCACGAAAAATTTCTCCTTTGTGTCCACTCCACGGTGATAGACTTCGCTCGCGAACCAACCCCACAAACAGTCAATTAATGGAGAAAGTTAAGTGCCCTCATTGGGCGATAAATGACTCCACAGTGATTGATCCACAGCTCATATTTTATTGCAGTGCGTCATCGTGCCACTGGCTTTACGGAAGGTGCGGATGCACTAAAATGGTCAGTAAAAACAATGCAAAGAAGCGTAATGACGCTTTGGTTGTATTTACACGTGACTGCTAATGAAGAAGAATATGTGACTGAATCCTGTGATTTTCTAACAGTTGTGTGTCGGATATGGTTAATGCCAATTTGATGATTTTTGTGCAGAAGCACCAAAACTGCCACTCCTCGAGACCACGTATCTCTTCCTGTAAGTTAAAAAAATGTTCAAATGTTTGTAATGTATGTGACCAAACTACAGTAGTCACCACTCTGTAGAATTACAAATTACAAATAACTTATTCTAACAACAACAACAACAACACACACACACACACACACATACACACATGCTAAAGACGACTCAAATCTCCGACGGCGAGCAGACGCTCACTCCACAGCTAGGCGCCTTAGAGAGCAAGGCCACTTCAGCGCGGCCCCTAGTGAGACTCCCTTTTGTAATAACACAGTTTTTGAAACTAACTTTACGACCGACCTGAAATCCGTACAACGTTGAACGGTCGCATGGCAACCGCTAGCATACCAATGGTGTCAATGAAAGTGGATTGGAGGAGCAAGTAGTCACTACACTGCTAGCCTTCGAAGTGCTATCAGCCTTCCAACTGCCGCTACTTCGTATGATAGCAGCTCCTCATTTGATGTCGTGCACGTGGATGACTGAGCAGTGTACTGCTAACTTAGTCTTGTTGCTGACTTCCTTCTTTCAGAAGAGAGTAGATTTTATCAGAGCACTCAATGTATTAGCTTTGCTGCACCTTGATTCCATTTCTTCTAATATGTTGTCATCCTGTGAGAAAATACGTCGTGAGTACTTGAAAGGGTCCACCTTTTCTAACTTGGTTCCTCCCACTGGGCACGCAGATCTCACTTTGGTTTTGGAGATGCCGATCTTCACTCCATAACCCTTACATCTCTGATCTAGCTCTGAAGTAGTTGACTGGAACATTTCAATCGAATTTGCAATCACCACTAAGTCGTCCGCAAATGCTAGACACCTTATTTTGTTTTCACCTACTTTAATCTCACTCTGCCAATCTATCGTTTTAAACATATGATCTGTCACTATTATCAACAATTGTGGTGACAGGATACAGCCTTGTCTTATACCTGAAATTACTCCGAACCATGAAAATTTACTGACAACTCTTAACCCTTTAATGCATAGCGTAGCTGATCTGCTACGTACCTTATTTTTTCGATTATCTCTCAAACTGATCAACATTTTACCACACATTCAGTTGTAGTTGTCTCTATACCTAGTGTTACATACACAAGTAGGTCGTCGTAGAAAATATAAATTACAGAGTGCTACTGAATCAGTTAGACAGTTATCTGTTAAAATGTTTGTAAAGCTTATGGGACTTAACTGCGGGGTCATCAGTCCCTAAACTTTCAAACTACTTATGAACCAAACGTAGGCTTCCGCGGCTGTTGTCACTATCAATAAAATTCTTCTGGGTATGAAACCGCGTCGTCATTTTATAAATTCCACCGACGTTTCGGCCACTGTTGCAGGCGGCCTTCATCAGGGTCTGTGTCTGACACAGACACAGACCCTGATGAAGGCCGCCTGCAACAGCGGCCGAAACGTCGGTGGAATTTATAAAATGACGACGCGGTTTCATACCCAGAAGAATTTTATTGATGTTGATACTTATGAACCAACTTATACTAAAGACAGCACAAACGTCCATGCCCGAGGGAGGATTCGACCCTGCGAGGCGGGAGGCCGCGCGATCCACATCGTGACGCTCCAGAACGCTCGGCTACTCCCACGTAGCACAGCTATTTGCATTGAGTTACACCTAAAATGTTCGTTTGTTTAATGTAGTATTCCTCGTTTGCCATGTAATAGTAGCCTGTCACATACTACTGTTGCGTTATGAGTTACTTTATGGAAAGATTGGTGGCATAATAGTGATATTTACTGCGTCGGGTAATCATGGAAGAACTATATAGCGGACCATCTGATTTGTTGCTAGTGGTGCATAATAATTCTAAGGAATTTTTTTTCAAAACTTTTCTCAGTACATACGCACTATACATAAACGTGCTAGTTTTTATAGTTTCAAATAAAAAGACATGAATTACAGGGTTAACTGCTGCTTGAGTATCTACATGTAGCTACGAACAGGCCTGACCTTAATTACGATGTTGTGTAGAGACAGGAGTTAGTAATCATGATATCGTCATAGCGTCAATGGTGACCAAACTTCATAAGCCGATCAAGATCTCTAGGAGCGTGTTTTTGTTAGGAAGAACCGATAAGCAATTGTCAGGATCGCACTTAGAAAATGAATGGACATCGTTTAGTTCTGGTACAATGGATGCAGAGGAATTGTGGACTTAATTTAAATGCATTGTAAATAAAGGGTAAGAGAAATATGTTCCTCTAAAGTCGGTTAAGGATGTAAAAGATCCTCCATGGTATATTAATCATAAAAGAAAGCGACTGAAAAAGAAAAAAGCTGTTTCACTCTCGGTTCAAAAAATAACACGCAAATTAAGGCAGGGAAAAGTTAGTAGAGATTCGCGCGTCTTTAAAAAGATCGATGGACGAAGCATAAAATAATTACCACAGCCATATTTCAGCAAAAGATCTTTCCGAGAATCCGAAAAAAAATCTGGTCCTATGTAAAATCGATAAGCGGGTCAAAGCCCACTATCCAGTTATTCGTTGATCATTCCGGTGCGGTAACAGAAGAAAGCAAACGGAAAGCTGAAGTTCTAAATTTAACCTTTAAAAAATCGAACAAATGTGCCGTCATTTGATCAACGTACTAACTCCGAAATCGATGACATAGTAATACGTATTTCCGATGTAGAGAAGCATCTGAAACAGCTAAATACAAAAAAGTCTCCTGCTCCTGACGGAATACCAGTTCCGTTTTACAAAGAGTATTCTGCGGCATTGGCCACTTACTCCGCTCACATTTATCGCGAATATTTAATTCAGCGCAAAGTTCCTAGTGACTGGAAAAAAGCGCAGGTGACTCCAGTTTTTAAAAAAGGTAAGAGAACTGACCTACATAATTACTGGCCAATATTTTTGACATCAATTCCCTGTAGAATTTTGGAGCATATACCCAGATCGAATATAGTAAATTTCCTTGAAACGAAAAACCTCCCTTCTATGAATCAACACGGGTTTAGGAAACATCGTTCATGTGAAACTCAGCTTACCGTTTTCTCACATGACATCTTGCGAGCCATGGATGAAGGGCAACAGGCAGATTCTGTTTTTCTCGATTTCAAACAGGCGTTTGACGCTGTGCCACACTGCAAACGAAGACAGGCTGGAAGAGTTCCTAAGTAATAGAACGCAGCATGTTGTTCTTGATGTTCTGTCCTCGTACCATAAAGAAATTACCTGCGTCTCTGTGTGCCCAGTAGGAGGAACCAAGTTAGAGCAGGTGGACAGTTTCAAGTACTTAGGATGCATTTTCTCACCTGATGACAACATAGTCAAATGCTCAGATAAAATCTAGTCTCTTCTGAAAGAAGGAATTCAGTAACAAGACTAGGTTAGCAGTACACTGTTCAATATTTCGAACAACTTTATTTCATGGGAGTGAAAGCTGGGTTGATAGAGGGTACCTTATTAATATGGTTGAATTGGTTTTCGTTTTCATCAGTTTGCTATTGTCACTCACTGTGATAATTATGTTTTATTATAATGACATAGTGCACCTATGCACTGTAAATTGTTATATAACAACTGATCGACATTACAAGATTATGGCCTTGTAAAATATTTTATTCGACCAGATGATGCTGACATAGTTCAGCGAAACCGGTCGTCGTAAGTGAAAATTGATTATCAGCGATCTTGGCTTTTTTATCTTTTTACAATTTTTTATATCTTTTTATAATATGGTTGAGGTTTCACATATGAAAGTAACAAGGATGATTGCAGTTATGAACACCATAGACGAAGCAGCTTGAGCGATGAGGATTAGATTGTGGGCTCGTGTTACACGCTTGGGAGATTGACTGTTACCTAAGGGACTCACGGCTTCAGTTGTACAGACAAGGTGAAGCTGAGGTAGACCAAGTCGAAAGTACTTGGAATTGATTTCAAAGTAACAGGCTGAACATCAGGCGATACATAAATTTTAGCACTGAATAAGAGTTTTATAAGGAGGGACTACGTTCCAGACTGATACCTTTTCTTCTCTGTTATTTTGACGAGAGACAGTGCCAGATTCCAAGCAGAACTTAAACTAAAACCACCATCTCTGTTTATAAGGTCGCACGCCAGTTTTATTTCAAGAGCTTTATTAACCCTTTCATTCCAATCGTTCTGGATTATACCTTATTTTGTGCACCAATCCTTAAATTGTACATTTGTTGATGAATAACATGCTTGGAGTACGACAGTTTGCCGCTTGGTAAGGTGTGTAGCCACTTCTGATCCATTAATCTGTCCATCTTAGAGGTTGTGTTGCGTTGCCGTCGGTACGTGGCTGAAAGTGTAGTCCTGAGTGTGGTTCTTTTTACATTATTCCAGCAGTGAATTGTCTCGTCTTTGGTGCTGTGGCGAAAATTATGCTAGCATTATTGATCTGGCAGTGTTACCTATCAATCAAAATAACGTCCAAATAATAAAAATACCTCGATACAAACGTCTCTGTTGTACATGAAATACATGACATAAAAAATCAATAGTCCCAACAAAAATTTTAAAACTCATATTTTGATGTTTACTGCACTGTATTACACAGAAAACACTAACTTTAATTTTTTCCAAAGCTGATTTCATAATGTGGGACTGAAAGCGTTAAAAACACTAACCCGCCTTTAATGACCATGCTGTCGACGGGGTGTTAAAACCAATCTTCCTTCAATAACAGTAACATAAAGATAATAAAAAAATGTTCAAATGTTTGTAAATCTACGGGACTCAACTGCTTGGTTATTAGTCTCTAGCTTACGGACTACTTAAACTAAGGTAACATAACCTGAGTACGAACAGAAACACCCATGCCCGAGGGAGGAATCCCCCACGGCGGAAGCCGCGCGCACCCCAACACGGCGCTCCAGTACGCGCGGATAACCCGCCGCGGCAGAAGATGATAACAGTGTAATTACAGACACTCCTTTCAAAAATTAAATTGTGATTGTGGTACTCCGAAAAGGAAAGGAACTATTTTTCTCTTTCAAAGCATTATAGAAATAATCGTCATATTATTTTCCTCAGTCTCTCTCTCTCTCTCTCTCTCTCTCTCTCTCTCTCTCTCTCTCTCTCTCTCTCTCTCTCTAGGGTGTTTCACTAAGTGTGTTTGCCTCTGTAACTTATAAAATAATAGGTTGCGGTAAATTTTAATGCGGTAGGTCAACACAAGAAATGTTACACTTTCTTCGCAGCTATGAACATAGTTTATTGTATCATTTTCCAAAGTATTACAGCACAAAGATATAATTTTTAAATGGAACAACAGTTTTTTCTATAGTGCATTGGATTCATTGAAACCAGCTGCGTCCAAATCAATTTAAACTACATTCCTATCACTGTTTGGGAGCTACAACCCTTCAAAGTATAGGGGGCGGAGGCTACGATAGCGTAGCTGACTGGCTGGTGGTCATGAGACAGTGGGTCGTGCCCCAGGGGATAGCCACTCGGCCAGTCAGCTACGCTATCGCAGCCTCCGCCCCCGGAACTTTGAAGGGTTGTAGCTCCAAAACTAACAGTGATAGGAATATAGTTTAAATTGATTTGGACGCAGCTGGTTTATTGTTCCTGGCAGAGGGTTCATCGAACCACAGTTATACTATTTATCCCCCATTCCATTCTCCAATAGCGCGCGGGAAGAAAGAACACCCGAATCTCTCTGTTCGAGCTCTGATTTCTCGTATTTTATTCTGATGATCATTTCTTCCTATGTAAGTGGGAGTCAACAATATATTTTCGCATTCGGAGGAGAAATTTCGCGATTGGAGTTTCGCAAGTAGCCCACGCCGCAGCGATAAGCGCCGTTGTTGTAATGATTCCCATCCCAGATCCTGTATCATTTCCGTAACGCTGTCTCCCCTGTATCGTGACAATACGAAACGAGCTGCCCTTCTTTGGACTCTTTCGTTAAACCCACCTGATAACGATCCCACGCTGGGCTGCAATACTCCAAAAATGGACAGACAAGCGTAGTGTATGCAGTTTCTTTTGTACTTCTGCTGTATCTTTTAAGGGTTCTGCAAATAAAACGCAGTCTCTGGTTCGCCTTTCCCACGATATTATCTACGTGTTCTTTCCAATTTAAGTCTGATGTAATAGTAATTCCTAGGTATTTTGTGGGGTTTACGGCCTTCACATGTGATTGATTCATCTTGTAAACAAATTTTAACGGAATTCTTTTCGTACTCATGTGGACGAGTTCACACTTCTGATTATTTAGAGTCAATTGCCAATTTTTACACCATACTGATATCTTATTCAGATCGTTCTGTGGTTGGTTCTGATCTTCAGATGATTTTACTAGACGGTAAATGACGGCGTCATCTACAAACAACCTAAAGGAGCTACTTAGGTTTTCCCCTAAATCGTTTATGTAAATAAGGAACAGCAGAGGACCAATAACACTACCCTGTGGAACGCCCGAAATCACCTCTGTTTTAGTCGATGCCTTAGCATCGATTACTACGAACTGTGTCATCTCTGACAAGAAATCCCCTGTCCAATCGCAAATTTGGGGCGATATACCATAACCACGCAATTTGATGGGAGAAACCTAATGATACAATCGGTTCAGTCAGTTGGAGCATTAATTCTATTGACTGAAAACAATCTTTGGGCGCATCCAAATGAGACGTTGTATTCAGTCAGATAGGCGACACATTACTTGTCTTCGTGGAATAAGACTACGTGAGGAATTGAATGAAACGTTCGATTCAGCCAGTTGGACTATACATTAATACTTTTGAGTGGAACTAGTCAGTAGGAGCAATCTGTAGTGAAGCATGTTGGGATTAATTTCCATCTTCTAGCATTACGGAACTTCCAGATACCATTGTTGCATAATAGTAGATATGAATGTAATTAGTATATTATCATTTTATTTTTCAAAACTTTTGTTATTATTTTTTCTAACGTGACTCTCTGAAGATATTTTCTGTTAGTTGGTGTCGCAGAAGTTTGTTTAATTAGCGAATATTAACTAGTTAGTGCCAGAGGTATATTGTTAGAATTCAGGTAGTATGCTAATTATTTCTGATAAAACAAAGAAAATTCTTGTCTGATAATATTAAAGTAGATCTTATTATGTTTCAAAAGTAATGTTAGGAAAGTTGTGCACACATTAGTTGCTATATAATTACCGTTTATTACGAAGTAATAGTTTGAAAACACATTTAAATACATTTCAAATGAAATACTATTAATTTAACCGAGATTTGTATATCAATTAGTATTATTTGTGCTACCTTTTATTATAGCCAGTTGTATGTAATTGTTTAATTTTCCATTATAATTAATTTAATGTACATAATTAACAATACGAAATTTTCAGTACCATTGTCTGGAAGATATAAATAGGATGCGTTCGCGCCATGTAATAGAGTATTGTTTCATCCTCAATCTGATGCACAATCCACGCCACTTCCGAGTGTTGTTTTGAGTCTTCTATCGTGATGTACCTGCAGCACAATACACGCAACTTTAATTTTGAACAGTTGTGTAAAATTTCTTCAATTTGAGGAATGCAGAAAGTGTATCTACAGTCAATAATCCATATTTGTGCCACACTGTACACCTTGGACTTTAATATTCCATGAACTGTGTAAATTTGTATTATTTACGTGTGGAATGTAATTGCTGGATGGCAGCTAGTGTAATTAATGAGACTTATATGCTAGCCATACATGGGGACAACTGGGCACTTATGTATCATTAAAAGTGACAAAGAACGGCAATTGTGTGTGTCGCCGTTATTTGTAGCAGATTAGTTTTGCCCCACGGAATTTCTGCCAGCCGCTACTGTGAGCGCCGACCAACGAGAACAACAAGAACCAACGATCTACGACCCGGTAGATTACAAACCGAATGAAACAATGTACGACAGGAAGTTGGAAAATAAGTTTTCCCAGTGGAGTGTCGTCAGAGTTACGTATAAAAGGAAAAAAAAATGAATGGTACATTAAAGATAAGAAATTATCTTTATTTTTCTACATAATTTTGAAGTTCACTGGGACATTTGTCATACGTACAAGCTTAAAACAAGCGTCCAGGAACAAATCAGGGCGTTGCATACGGAAGAATCGTTGAACGGCTTGTCTGACGTGAGCATGGCGTGCAAAGCGCCTTCCGCCAAGAGTCTTCTTCAAAGCTGGAAACAGATGGAAGTCACTTGGTGCGAGAAGAGGACTGTAGACACTCCCAGCCAAGAGTTTATACAAGTGGCATCTGTTCCAAAGAATAGACGACACTTATTTTCCTACAGTTGTTATTCTTTCATATTCACAGAATATATGACATCAACTGCGATTAGGCAAAGCTGAAATGTGTACCCAGTCGGGATCCGAACCCGGGTCTCCTGATTTATCGCTGTGGCATGGACTACTTACGCAACTCCAATCGCCAACATACTCCTCCGAGTGTAAAGATATATTACATCGACATCTACATGCGTGGCGGAGGGTACGCTGTACCACTACTAGACATTTCCTTTCATATTCCACTCCCAAATTGAACGAGGAAAAAAAGAATGCCTATATGCCTCCGTACGAGCCCTAATTTCCCTTATCTTGTCTTTGTGATCTTTACGCGAAATGTAAATAGACGGCAGTAAGATAGTGCTACACTCAGCTTCAAATTCCGGCCCTCTAACTTTACCTAACAGAAATTCACGAAAAGAACGTCGTCTTTCTTCCAGCGATCCCCAATTGTGTTGCCGGAGCATTTCCGTGACACTCGCGCATTGGTCGAACCTACCGGTAACAAATCTAGCTGCTTGCCTCCGAACCGCCTCTATGTCCTCCTTTAAACTGATCTGCTGCGGGTCCCAAACACTTGAACAATACTCAAGACGTGGTCGTACAAGCGTTTTATACGCGGTTTCCTTTACAGGTGAAGTACATCTTCCCAATTCTCCCAATAAACCGAAGTCGGTTGTCCGCCTTAGTCACAACTGTCCTTACATGCTCGTTCCATTTCATATCGCTCTGTAATGTTACGCCTAGATATTTGAACGACGCGACAACAACAAGAAGGCAGAAATGATGATCAGAATAAAACATGAGAAATCTGAGCTCGAACGGAGATATTCAGATTTTTCCCGTGCGTTATTTGAGAATAGTAGATGAATAGTATATAGGTGGTTCGATGAACCCTCTGCCAGGCATTTAAATGTGATTTGCAGAGTATCCAGTGTTAATGTAGATGTAGACTCTTATGCCAACAGTTGACGCAGCATAGAGATAGCTACCTGGGCTACTAAGTGCTAAGTTTTGCGGTTACTGGTTCAGTTGCCGTACCATCTTATATTTTAATTCCTGTAACTACAACCCTTTGACCTGTTATTTGTGTAAAGTATTTTTTATTCTCTTGTAATGTTTCGTTTTCTTTCTTCCGATCAGGTGTTGGAGTAGTAGTTACTGTTCGTAACCGCTATTAAAGTTCACTAACGGTACAATAATACAAGAAAATAATTTGGTGGATCTGACACATTTAGGTAACTTTATAATTAGAAGACACACACACACAAAAAAAAAAAAAAAAAAAAAAAAAAAGGAAGCGGAACCTGACTTTAAAGTTTAGCGGCAGTAGTAATTTCGAATGAAAGCAACAGCTGAGCACAATATTACACAAAGAAACGAGCAGATTCCGCGATGACCTTTCTTACGATGATCATTATGTAGACTGGATGTGGCAGATGAAGCTGTAAAAAATCTTCCTCATTGTGTAAAATGATGCTTGGTTGGCTTGGAGCAGATTGTACTAACTGAATGACCGTTTAAAAAAAATGTTAAGTTAACTTTCGTGACAAAAGGCTCTTTAAATCGATCGGATTTCGTTTAATTCCGAAGATTTCTTTGCAGGCATTACTAGAAAGTCACATTTATGAAAATTACAAATACTGAGATCTCGAAGTAAATCTAGTAAATTATAGATACAAGTCCAACTATGGCTCCAAGTACCATGTTACATAATCAAGATTACTGCTGGAAAAATAGCGTCATGAATCATTTAAAAGTGGGTCATTTTCAATAAGTAAAAGATTTTAATTGTACCAACTATATTTTCATATTTATAGAGGAAAACGAACTCAGGCACTCACATTTGGTAGTAAGGAAGTCCCTAGCGTACGTCTAATCTTAGCGAACGGTAAAACATAAAAGATGAAGTGCACAAATGCGTTCTGGGCAGCTTGTAAAGGACAGATGAGAAACAGAAATACATGAATAACGTAATTAGCTGCCAGAGAAAGCTGTGGTCAGCGATAAGCATCGTAAACAAATTATTTATCGAATGAAAATTTTTAATGTAATACTACATTTGCCCCCTCTGGCATTGAGTTGGCAATGGTATGAGTCCTACTCAAAGACATAGAAATCACGCGATTTACAGTTACAATATTTTATGCAATTTAATTAATTTCATTAATGTGTGTGTGTGAGTTTGACTAAGCTTTCAAATGTTCAAATGTTTGTATAGTCTATGGGACTTAACTACGGGGTCTTCATTCCCTAAACTTACAAACTACTAATGAACTACTTACGAAATAGGACGGCACAAATATCCATGCCCGAGGGGGTTTTTAGGAAACATTACACATTCTGTCATTTTATAAAAGTTTTTGCTCATTTAGTTTCTTTCTTTTTTTAAGTTGATTCGTTGTCTGTAAAACATAAAAGACGAAGTGCACAAATGCGTTCTGGGCAACTCGTAAAAGACAGATGAAAAACAGAAATACATGAATAACGTAATTGGCTGCCAGAGAAAGCTGTGGTCAGCGATAAGCATCGTAAACAAATTATTTATCGAATGAAATTTGTTAATGTATTATTACACTTTTCACAAAACACCACACATTATTTTTTAATGTTTTTACCAATATAGTTCATATTTAATTGCAAACACAGTTATACCACCATACCAAGCACATTAAATTTCTACTGAAATATTATATCCAGATATTTTACTCAGCTATGTAATTTTACACACATCTCGTTTCAGATCCTTATGTTATCTCTTTCCGTCTCTATTTCTCTCTGGATTAAGTTTATTTATTCATTTATTGATCCAGAAAACTTTTCAGATTGTGGGACACAGTACAAAGTCATAGAGTACAGGTACATAAAGTATAAAAAACACATAACAGGAACAGTATGATTTTTTCAAGTATAAAGACAATATATAATCAGGATTATTTCAGGAAATACAAGTATTTTCCCATAAATAGATTCCACTACTTTCAGTAGTTGCACTGTTTATTTATTTTATATTTGGAATGACCTAAAGATTCTGATACTGAGTAGAAGCAATGATCTAATAAGAATGCCCTTAGGGTTTTACAGGAAAGTGAATACAATTATATAAATTTTATATTATGTGGGAGACTACTTATAGTGCAGCACTACTTATAGTCGAAGGTTTATAAGCTGATGATCTTACTTGATGAATATGGATATTTTCCTTTTGCCTCGTTTCATGCTCAGGATGTTAGTTTTTTTATTTGTCTTTTATGTTATTTCTAACATATTTGCATATTTCATATATACAGGTTTAAAATTTTCCAGTTCATCGTCAGACGTCTGTTCACATACACATACATTATTTTATTATTTTTGTCATCCACATATCGATTACGCACATAATTTGGCCTTGTGGGGAAAAGTTTTTGGTTATGTGGTACCATAAAATATGAAAAGGTGATTGAAATGGCTTTCTAGAACGTAAATATGAGCAATGAAACTAATGATACTGCAGGAAACAACAGTACAACGTAATGTAACTAATTATTCGACGTAAGTAAATGAATAGCAACAAACATTCTGTCGAAAAGTGTGTTACAATATGTTTCAGTATCGTTAGTCATATCTGCTTTCAGGTAAGCCATTTCAGTAACCTTTTTGTATTGTATGCATCGATATCTATAAAAACTGGATGTATAACTCTGGTATGTGAGCATAGAACTACGACGTGCCTGCACATTCAGATGTTTTCCACACGTTTTCGCATTATCCGCCATGTTTAAATTTGGCATGCTAATTTCAATCAGTTATTACGTGACTAAGAATTGCTTGCTTACCTCTTAATTTGAATTTTATATTAATACGCGATGTAACAGGCTAATATGAAAGCACAATCGAAGCGTATTTTCTTCTCGTATTCTTGTAATACTTCATAGCAGCCATATTTGAATTTGGCAAGAAACGACAGGTAAATTCGTTTGCTCCACCAGAATCAGCTGTAATTGGCTCCCCACCTCCATCCACACAGCCCATAGTGACAGGATGCTGGAAAAACCAAGGAATTCATTAGTGAAAGCTGTAACTGGTGCCAATATGCTTGTTATCAACACCTCATTTGTCACTCCACAGATTATACTCTTACACAAACAGTATTACTGCTCTATAGATGAACACTGCTAAATGTTTAAAGCATCCTACCGTTTTTTATTAAGCATTTTCCCTCATAAAGATCGATTTAAACGTTTTCGTCAGACAGTGTTAATTTTTCCCCAAGCAATATCACGTATGTTAACACCTTTCAATATAGATGCAACAAGTCAACATAAATAAACTCACTCAGCAACGCAGATAACCAGATATGGAGTATTTATTTAAATGAATTGCGAAGCAGAGCACTGCCGGCCAGCGGACATTGAGTGCCGTGGAGGTTCGTGTCCTCCCTGGGGCAGGGGTGTGTGGGTTGTCCTTAGGTTAGTTTACCTTAGTTTAAGTAGTTTGTAAGCTACGTGCTGATGACCACGCAGTTTGGTCCGACAGAGTTAAAAAAATGCTTGCCTCTGTTGACTGACATGGTCATGCCTATCGTCTACATGATCCATTGTATAGACACGCGTGTTAACGCTCTCATATGCTTCCCTCTGATAACCTGCACGATCATGCCCATTGTCTACCTGATCCATTGTATAGACATGCTTGTCAGCGCTCTGATATGCTTGCCTCTGATGACTGACACAGTCTTGCCCACTGTCTACCTGGTCCATTGTATAGGCATGCTTTTCAACGCTCACATATGCTAGCCTCTGATGACAGACATGTTCATGCCTACTGTCTACCTGATAATTGTATAGACATGCTTGTCAATGCTCTTATATGCTTGTCTCTGATGACTGACATGGTCATGCCCACTGTATACCTAATCCATGTATAGAGATGATTGTCAACGCTCTCATATGCTACCCTTTGATGACTCACACGTTAATGCCTACTGTCTACCTCATGCTTGTCAACGCTCTCATATGCTTGCCTCTGATGACTGACACGGTCATGCCTATCGTCTACATGATGCATTGTATAGACATGCGTGTCAACGCTCTGATATGCTTGCCTTGACCAACACGCTCATGCATACTGTCTACGAGATCCATTATATAGACATGCGTGTCAATGCTGTCATATGCTTGCCCCTTGACAGATCTGTTCATGCGTACTGTCTACCCGATCCATTGTATAGGCATGCTTGTCAACGTTTCTTATGCTTGCTTCTGATGACTGACATGACTCTGTGATCCGTTGTATAGACATGCTTGTCATCATTTTCAGATATACGATAGTCTGGAAGGAGATCTGGACTCATACATAACTACAATCGCAAATCCCAGTGAGAAGAGCCAAACAAGTTGACATCTATAATATACTACTAACAATTTCATCTCTTGTGAGATGAAGAACCTTACTACGCAAGAACCTTACTACAGTCGGAGACCTCTTCAGTGTCAGCGCAGGTCCATGTAAAAACCACATGCATCCACCAGTCTCCCACGCCGCGTTGGAAATAACCAAGGTACAGCCGCCATCGAGCAACAACGAAGACCATCCCTATATGTAGCACATCCCAATGCACCAAAAATTATTGCAAAAAAGTGTGAGGCACTGTATTTATTTCAACCAGTTCATGGTTTTCAATAACTGCCAAACCCATCTGACAATGCGTAGAGAGATTCTCTCTATCTGTATTTAATAAAGTGATAGTCAGTCGCCATCATTTCCTCTGAACAGACATTTCCATACTATCAAGATCTAGTATGAACATTTAGCAACACGCGCACCTGCTTACAATTATTGAAACTGACCTCGTTTTGCTTGATAAAGGCAATTAACACACAGTAGTTCCATTTATCGTTTTAAGGTTCTGTGGCAAATGAAATGTATGATATGCTCATCGTCATCATCATTATAGAGAGAATAATAAGACGCCTTCCAAAGATTTAGTAACTAATGTTATTTAAAGTTCATCAACAGATCAAATTTCTGAGTCACTGTCTTTGCACCCTGAGTATTGCCTTATGCGTTAAACAGTCACTTGTGCAGAAGAAATCTACTTGCTCTGAGTTGTTACTTCCTATGACTACGGACAACACACACTAAGTTCCATGATACACCATAATTATAGTCGACAATCATGGTAATACTCAACAGGTTCTCACCTTCAGAACCCTCCATACTCTCTAAGTACTCGACATTTCTGCTCCAAAGAGCGAGTCTGTCTATCAGATTACTGAAGGCCACAGGAACAGTTAAGTTATAAAATGAGTGAACATTCTGATTATTCAAAACGTTGCACGTTGCTCGTAATTCCATCCGTTACTCTCGTTAAACGTATATAAGGCCACCATTACATCATAAGATGAACGATAAACACAGCACAGTTTACTAGAAAAGATCTAGCTACTCACTATTACTAAGTTCTCCTTTTTATGAAGCCATTTGGAGCCCCTTGTGCTATCTATTCCATCCCAAATAGACCTAATACAACATCCTAGACACTACCGAAATTATCCCATTCACATCATAATTACCACTAACTGATCAGCTGCACTCTTCGAAAGTAATTATTTAAGTCGACACTAGGAAATTGGAATTTTCTAGTGATGAAAGAATTATCAAATGTTCAAATGTTTGTATAGTCTATGGGACTTAACTACGGGGTTATCAGTCCCTAAACGTACAAACTACTTATGAACTACTTACGAACTAGGACGGCACAAATATCCATGCCCGAGGGGGGATTCGAACCCCCGACCGTAGCGGCCGTGCAGACCGCGACTGAAGCGCCTCAGTCCCCGCGGCCACCACGGCCGGCAAAGAATTATCAATGTAGACACTTGATAAAACAAGTTTACTTCTAGGTAGGATTTTTATTCATACTATCCAGAGACCACATGTGACAACGTTACTTAACTCATGGTATTCTTTAGCTGACAGTAACTTTTATAGATTAGAGATAGAGAAATTCTGTAACTCAAGCAACGTGAAGTCCAGTATCCACAGCCACGTTACCACACTTCTAAACTGATATCTTTAGAGTCCTAACATAACAGAGCGACATCCACCAGAAAAAACATGCAATGATTCGATTCCTTAGAGTAATTTTAACAATTTTACCTATAGTTCTGACCTGCGCCACTTAGTGTGCATTATTTTCTGTAAGTGGTCATAGCAATAACCAAGCCCAACCCATTTGTCAAAGTCGTCCTTGCAGTCCTTATGAACCTACAACAAACGGATTTACCTATTTTCAAGTTATCTTCCTGCACTGAATGCAAACAGCATGAATGCTGATCGAATATTAATAACAAATATAAGTATGGTGCGTTGTATTTTACAGTTTGCTGTATGTCACCACTCTTGTAGCTCTCGATAACAGTCAGTCCCAATCCAAAAAGGCTTAGTGTATCTGCTCACAGACTAGCTACAAAGTATTTCAAAAAACTATTTTTAATAGTTTATGCAAATATACTTGTACCCGAAAATGTGGCATCCGCGATAATTGTTTAATAAATACCCCTTTAATTTTTACAAACAATACTTACATTCCAGCATGCTGCTGATGCTGTTGGGGACGATGTCATTAGGCGGCTGTTCTTTGACCAGAGTGACGGCGTTTTCCGCCAAATTTACAATGGTGAAGAGAGAGCAGGGGACTGTAGTTGTGGTGCTGACATCTAGTGGCGAGATTTATAAGTTTTACTGGCGAAAAAATGTGGGTGATGTGTAATTGCATTTGAGAAAAATTTAAAACTCAAAGTTGCTCGTAGACGCCATCTTGTATTACATCATAGAGGGAGGATGGGGGGGGGGGGCGTAGTCGCGGGTTTCCCCCGTCGGCCATTTTGTACCGGAACTGGAAATGATGCCATCTTGATGACGTCATTTCGACGTTTCCTCTTCGGTGCCCAGGTGGCCGAAAAGGGAGGAGGAAATTTGGCTCCAGAGCGGCTTTGGTCCAGTTTTCGGAACAGAGCTAGAAAAATCGTGCCTGTCACAAGAAAGAGGTGGGGGGACGGGGTGATTGATGGTCTCAAAATCGAATGTTTGTAATTCATATGAGACCAAACTACTTTTTTCATAAGTCTCGAGACTTACAAACTACTTAAACTAAGTTAAACTAACTTAAGGACAACACTCACATCCATGCCCGATGGGGGATTCGAACCCCAATGCGGGAGGCAGCGTGGTCCGTAACTTGGCGCTCCAGATTTGATACTCCCAATGATGGTCTCTTTAAATGTGTGCGTCATCTGTAGCACAGTGGATACCCTAGGAATATTCCAGTATGCTGACAGTTCCGGCAGGTTCCTCCAAAAGAATATATATATATATATATATATATATATATATATATATATATATATATATATAATGGCATTCCGCAGAACGTGGTTCTGAGATGTATCAACCGTTTCACATTCACAGAGACAACTGCTGGGTTATGGCTAGTTGGTGTTTGACATGGGAAAAATGAATTAAAGACACAGGTTCGGCTGTGTGTGAACATAATGGTACAAACCATCACTTTGTATCTGTACGTATATATGAATTATATGTGATCAAAGATTTAAAGGTCATATCGGAACATCTGGTATGCGTATTGGAGAGCTATTAAATGATCTTGACGCTGGATTTTTAATAAGCTAAATGAAACTACTTAGGGACCAGTTCTCATGAATAATTTGCCTAAGATGCTAACAATTTATTGCGCTTTAAATGATTGTGTTATTTTTCTCAATTACAGATGCACTCCACACACCTTACTACTATCTATTGCACATGCATAATATTTTACGTTTTACAAGTATTGTCATCGTGGATGATCTTGTTGATGTTGCAGATAATTTTATTTCCGTGCTTGTTTAGATAAACCGTCTTCTGGCAATCACCTTCTTTTTATAAAAAAAAAAGTGTCTTGAATAAGGCGGAATTCCTCTCCAGTATATTATAATAATTTAAAAAAAATTAACAAGCGATTTCCCTAATCATTTAGCGCTAGAAGACATTATTTAGTCAGATTTTAAATTGTGTTATCTTGAAAAGTTTTTTTATTTACTTATTTTTGGCTTTTCAGGCTGCTGTGTGTGACATTATTCAATCCATTTTAGACATTTTGATAAGATTAGAAAAGCGACATGCGGTATGATTTGTTACTATGAATATATTGGCTGGCGGTTTGCTTGTTCGCCTAAGAATTGCCGATGTTAATCTTCACGTGGATATCTTGTGCTGTCCCTACCGCGGCCGGAATAAGGCTCCGACATGACTAACAGAGTTTCAGTTTCAGTCTGGAATTACAAAGATGAAAGCGACACGGTGGAGAAACTACAGACGAAAAAGACAACTGAAACTTATGGTATGCTTTAATTGAAAGGAACACGCTAAAAGACATGTAACCCGTTACATGAAAGTAACGTTTACTGCTTACAAATTAAGTTGAGAAACTGACGAAAAATCGTCGTGTTGCAGGTAAAGACACAATAATAGTCCAGATAAAAACTTTCAACAAGCATAACAATTTTGTTTCAACAATTGAATTAACGGAATACGTTGAAACGTACATTAAGTACAGTTAGTCATGAGAATTGACGCAGCTGGCACAGGCAGCGCTGCTATTATTTATATTACCGAAACATGACACATTTGCAACGCCAATAGTTCCTGTGAATGCACGTTTTGGGCATTCCGGAATGATGTGCTGGATCGTTTGTTCAGGATGTCCACAGTCGCTCTGGGATGTATCTCGCATGCCCCATCTGAAGAGCATCTCTCCACTTCTGCCATGGCCTCTGCGGAGTCTGTTGAGTGTAACCCATGTTCTTCTTGGCAGGTACATTTCTGCCAGGTGATATTTTCCTATCGTTCCTGGCTATGGCAGAATTATTCCAGGTGGTCTTGGCATCGAAAGTGATGGATATAAGATTTTGAGCTGTTCCCCATGGTGGTCTTCTGGATCTCAGGCGACGATTGTTTGGAGTAATGTCTTGGAGGATAGGGAGATTAATATTGCCGGAAATATTATTCCACTCGTTAACTAACGCAGCTTGCCGTCTGACATGTGGTGTAGCTATATTACAGGGAATGGAGAGCCAGGGCAGTGGGGTCGATTTTATGGTCCCAGATATGACCCTCATGGTGTTATTTTGCTCGATGTCCACTTTGGATGTATGGCTGCTGTTAAGGCAAACAGAACTGCAGTACTCTGCACAGAATACATCAGTGATAAAGAAGGCATCTTCAGAGTATGTGTATCAGCTCCCCAGCTAGAATTGGCAAGCTTTTGAATGATGTTGTTTCTTGTTCGTATCTTAGCTGCTGTTTCTGTTAGGTGATATTTGAATGTGAGTGATCTGTCCAGTCTGATGCCAAGGTATTTTGGATTTCGATTGTGGTTTAACTTTTCTCCAGCAAAACTAACATCAGAGATCGTGTGGCTTGTTGGTTGCATAGGTGAAATACTGTAACTTCTATCTCTGATGGGTTGGGGATTAATCTCCAGTTTCTGAAGTATTTTTCCATTGTTCTGAGATCTTGGTTGAGGGTGTTTGCACACTCTTCGAAGCTTCCATGTTGCACAGCCAAACCCATGTCATCAGCGTAGCAAAACATCCGAGCATTTGTTCTCCGTAGATCATTGGAGTATAGGTTGAAGAGTAATGGAGTCAATACAGAACCTTGTGGTAAACCATTATTTAAGATGGCAGTGCGGATCTTCTTTCCTTCGTGATGGACTTCAAAAGCTCTATTACTGGTCGTTTCGCTTAGTAATTTATACAAAGTTTTGCATGGGAAGATCTCAAGAATCTTGCATAATAGGCCATGTCTCCACACTGTATCGTATGCGGCAGTTAAATCAACAAATACGACAGCTGTTTTAAGTCTGTCTTCATACCCACGCTCAATGTGTGTTGTTAGAGCCATCACTTGATCACAACAGCTGTGTTGCTGGCGCTTCCACGTAATAAATGTTCTCGAAACTTCTGCAACTAATGACTGTCTTCGAATTGGGTGTCGAGAGAGCCTCTCGTCACTTTCGTATACGAGGGCTCAGACTTCCGTCGACAAGAAAGAAGAAAAGGTAGCTCCGTGACCAACGTCAAAGCTGTGCCTCTGAGAACTCGTTTTTGCCCGTACAGGCATCGTTAATCCCCCCTCCCCTCCCCCCCCTCCACCCCCCCCCCCCCACACACACACATACTCACAGTTCGGTCTTTCCGCCTTTGGGGGAAAGAAAATTGGAATTCAAATTAACGGTTAATTTGACGTTCTAAGAATTGCCATATTGAAGTAATTTTATATTAATGAAACCAGACATCCGAAAAGTCTCTCTTCAGAAGCAGCAAACGTCCATTGTTTCAAGGAAATTCCGTTTCATATTATTTAATCGCCGATCAATCATGTTGAATTGTAATCAACTGGACTGATTTGCCCGTAATCTGTGGCAATTCGCTTGAAATTAATAGCCAGCCCCGGATGTAGGGGTAGGGGGGGGGGAGACGCGAGAGCAAACTGGATATCTGCCCGGTCGGCATTCGCAAAGGGGCGGAAAATGATCTCCAAGAAATCGCACCGATGTAGGTTTTTGATTTTTGCAAATGTCGCGGACAAAAAATATTAGAAATATGAATAATATATAAATAAATATGTAAAAAGTATAACGTAACATTTTATGTTTAATAAATTAATACAAAATTAAATTTATGGAAATTATTTAAATTTACATTTTTTATATTATTTAAATATTTTTTGTCTAATATATTTTCAAAAATGGGCTGAAAGACAGGCCAGTGGAAATTTTATTTTTAGTAATTTACTTTTCGGCATTTTTGAGTCTTTGCTAAAGAAATTAAATTATGGCGAAACTTCGTGTATTACGATGGATCAATGGCACGGTTATTATTTATGAGTATATTATATGCGATATATTAATTACTACATGAGATACCAACCTGAAACTATTCTTCTAGCTTTCATTATCCGACTTAAGCTAGGTTCACACGAGCATCTAAATTGATATAACAACGCGTGTCTTTCTGCAGTTGCACTGTGAGCAATCGTTCACACAGAACTTCACAAAAGCTACTTAGTTGCGCAGTTTTCAACATGGCGTCCGCAGTCTCAGTTGATTCTGGCAATGCTCTCGCGAGAAAATTGTAATAATGCCTGCCATTTAATATGGCCTCCGCCGGTTTAAATATTCCTAACAGGAAAAAAATGACATTAGGGAAAATATTTGTCTTGGTGCCCCTACAACCTCACAGAGTTTGTCGGTTTAAATATTTTTCACCCTGTATAGCTGCGTTGCTCCGTAAGACAAAGCGACCCGCGAACTTATGTAGGTCCATTTATGTGAGTCCAGGTTGCCCAAGACTGAGATACAGCATGTTGAAGAAAACAAGCTTTTATGAAAGGCTTGCCTCACATACTACACGTGGAAAAGCCACCCATACCTGCAGTTAGTATACGTGCAACCCAGTTATATTTACATCCCTCCCAAATTTCATTGGAGATACGTTAACACGACTACAGCAGTCCTTAGGAGGAATTACCTCTGCCAAATTACGGCGAAGCAAGCAGCTGCATTTGAGCGCCTTACACTGCAACAAATACTAATGATACCTAGTGCTTCTAACCATGGGGGCTGCATGAAATAATATTTTATAACTTCATGTTATCCTCTTACTATCTGGTTACGACAACTCAGTTGTTGAATATTTTTATGTGATGCCTGCTTGTACATTGTTTATCATGTATACTACACCCATTTGGCAGCGTCTTTCGTTTACCCTGATTCTGCTATTTGCTACTTTTCGTATAAGTCAGTAGGGCCATGATGCTGTACACTTATGTATAAAGTGTTACCCCAGGCCTTTATATGTACTCAACACTTTGTATGTAGTATTTATACTGTCAGCGTCTTGTAATAATTCTTTCCTTGTAACATCTTGCGGAACCTATTGATGACAGAATGCGACCACGCGAGAACACGCAAATAGTCACCCCACGACCTGTGGCCTGGATATTTTAAGAAGAGCGTCCTTTGTAGCACTGCTTAAATATTTGAAATTCATCAAAGAGGGTGCATATCTTCTACAAGATTTTTTGCCACGATTGAAAGAGAAGTTTAAAAATATCCAGAAACCTACATTTGCAGCCTAACATCTTCACCACAATGACATCTTTGCAAACATTGTTTACGTTAATTATGCGACGTTGGGTCACGCTTATTTTATGCTTTTTTGTGTGCTAGCCTTTCATTATAGTATTGTGTCATTTAAACTGCCTAGCAGTAAATTTAACTGCAGTCATATATGCACGTTCGAAAATGTGTAATGTTTAAAATCCATAAGAGAAACACAGATCGATTTCTTCACAGAAATCAGAGAAGGAAACGCCCCACAAGTTTTCGTCATACGTAAGTCCTTATAAGTTTTCAATGCGCTCGGTTAGCCGTGTGGTCCAGCGCTCCGCTTTCAGAGACGAGGAGGCGTACCGGCCCCGGTTTGAATCCGCCCGGTGGATTAACGAGAAGGTCGGAGAGCCGGCCTGCCTTGCCTGCATGTGGTTTTTAGGCGGTTTTCCACATCCCCCTGTTGCAGGTTAACTTTTGATATATTTATAAATCTTTTTATATTTATTGATGTTCCATGATTTATGTTACGTATTCTGTGATGTATTATTCTCTGAAATAAAAAGTTGTTGTTAAGTATTGGAATCACGGTGTTGTGTGTTCGTCATATTTGGTGCCGAAACTTGTGAAAAAATTACGATTTTTTACGTAATTTTGACGATAAAAGCTTACTTCACGCTGCTGGAAGCGGGATACGACGTCGGACCACATCACAAGATAAGTCTATTCCAATATAATACGATTTTATGAACTCCTTGCCTCAAAAGAATGTTAGCAGTAACGGCATAATTCACGAACTTTGCTAATATCAAAAGTGTGAAATCTTTCGATTTGAATACCTAACTGATAACACAAGATTCAATTACGCTTACGCCAACACAAAAGCAGTTCCGTAATAATGCCAGACGAGATAGATACCGGTAAACAGCTAACAAACTTCAAAAGAAAAAGAACTAGGGAGAGGACGAATGCTACGCGGTTTTGTACGGCTGTCGATGAACTTACGACAGAAAGTCCAATGGACGATTTTGAACACTACATAGAACGTCTTCAAGATACTTTAGAGAAGCTCACTTCCTTAGATGACATTATTCACGACCTCTTAAGTGGTGATGAATATGACGCAGACGTATCTATCTGTGAGGAATATATAGACAAAATTAAACACGCAATACATAAGGCTACAAAAGCAATCAGTTGCAAGCTTTCAGCCGTAACATCGCAAATGAATATCACGTCACCTAAAGTTCCCATACACTCCACTGCAGGCATGCATTCAGTCAAGCTACCTGCCATTAAGCTTGAACCATTTTGTGGAGATATCGAAATGTGGTCCCGCTTCTGGGAGCAATTTGAATCAACTATTGATAAAGACCCATCGCTTTCCACAGTTAATAAACATGTTTTCCTTCGAGGGTATCTGTCAGGAGAACCGAAGTTGTTAGTAGATGGAATACCTATTACAGCTACCACATACGAAGAGACAAAGAAAATTTTACTGCATCGGTACGGAGATAACAACCGTATTATACAGGCGCACCTCGATTATTTGGATGCGCTAAAGCCAGTACAGTCAGAGACACCTGAAACGCTGAACTGTACATTCCTAAAGTGTAACCGCCGTATTCAAGCGCTGCGTGCCCTGGGGGAAGATGTTGTAGCTTACGGCAAAGTTCTCACACCGAAAATTTTACGAGCATTTCCTGCCGAATTGTGTCAAAAATGGGTTATTCATGCTAGAAGAACCGAAATATCAGAAGGAGATGTACTGAAATTACTTAATTTTTTGGAGGAAGAAGTTCAGGGTGCTCTTACTGCACAAAAAATTCGCGGAGAACAGCAACTATCTTCCAACTACACGCCCACTGCTGCGACATTTCACATAAATTCAAAACAAGCTAAAACCTCTCGGAAAATTAAACAAGATGTACAACCATATTGTATATTTTGTGACGCTCGCACTCATTGCGCTCAAGACTGTAATATAGTAACAGACATCCAATAACGTATTGACAAATTAAAGCAAGATAATCGTTGTTTTATATGCCTAAAACGAGGTCATAATGCTAAAACCTGCAGTAAGAAGAGGAAGGTTTCGTGTTCTAAATGCAAGAAACGTCACCATAAAGCGATTTGTACTGATACTACTACTTCTAATTCACCTTCTCAGCAAGTTACCACTACTTCTGTAGGGAAAATCGATGTAAATTCAGCAGATTTTACATATCTTCAGACAGCTCGAGTTTGGGTCAGTGGACCAACAGGACTAAGCAGACTCACTCGCTGTGTTCTAGATAGTGGCAGTCAGTCGAGTTTTATTTCAAAGTTTCTCACTGATGAACTAGATTAAAAAACTTTAAAACATCGTGACATATCTGTCAATGCCTTTGAAATACCATGTGTAACTTCAATGTGTCGTAGAGTTGTAGAATTCACTCTGAAAGGTATATTTAAAAATTCCACAATTTCTCTGACTGCATTTGAAAGCACATACTCATTTGCTGCTCACCAAACTGTCCCACCTGAAATAACTAAACAAGTGTATGATCGAATACTTCAGTTAGCAGACCCAAAGGACGACACAGAAGATCTTCCTATTGAGATCCTTATTGGAGCATATCACTATTGGAAAATAATTAAAGATTCCCCTATTCGCTTAACACCATCCATTGTACTGATACCTTCAACTATGGGTTGGATTCTTAGTGGGTGTAAGTCAAACACCATGGCAAACCCTGTGATAACAAACTATGTTAGTTTGGATTCAGTGACATCAACAGACAATATTTTAAGACGTGCCTAATAATCTCTCACTAGCAGAGAATAGATTTATTTCACTGGAGAAAAAGATTACAAAGGACACTAATTTAAAACACATTTATGAAATGCAAATGATAGACCACATAAGAAAGGGAAATGTAGAGGTTGCCCCTCCTGAACAAACATCAAATGACATATTTTATTTGCCACATCATGCAGTAAAGAAAGAAAGGTTAGGTGTTATCAAATGGAGGATTGTATTTGATGGTTCTTCCCACGAAAATGCTGTACATTCACTGAATGACTCTTTGGAAATTGGCCCTAATTTACTTCCAGATATTCTTTCAATATTATTAAGATTCCGCTTATATCCAGTTGCTTTAATTGCTGATATTAAACAAGCTTTTCTACAGTTAGTTCTACATAGAAAAGACCGAGACTTAACAAGGTTTTTTTGGTATAAAGTAATCGTGGATTAACAAGGAAACTACATTACAACGAATGAAAAGATTACATACCGCTTCACCCGACTACCTTTTGGACTAACTTGTAGCCCCTTTCTACTTGCAGCCACACTAAAAGAACCTGCTATAATGTACAAAAGGAATTCTCCTCAAGTTGCTTTTCTTGTTGAAAATAACATGTATATGGATGACTTTGTAGCAGGTGCTGAAGATGACAATGCTGTGACTTCCTTATATTGTGTACTTACCTCACTTATGGGTATCATTAGCCTACCAATGGCAAAATGGTCCACAAACTCAAATCAACTGATTGAAATTTGGCAATCAGAAGGTGTCATAAACGTTACAGATACAGAGGTTCTAGGAATTCACTGGGATACATCGACTGATATGTTCAGTATTATTCACATTAATGTCATAAACTATATTAGAGATCGTCCTGCCACTAAGCGAGAAGACCCACTGGGTCTGTTGTCACCTGTCTCTCTCACTGCAAAAATAATTTTCCAGGAAATTTGGTCAAGAGGGATTGAATGGGATGAGCTCTTACCTCCTGATCTTGGTAAACGTTGGCAAATGTGGGTATCAACCTTACCATCATGTTTGGACATGAAAGTCCCTCGATGGGTTGGTGTTTCTGAAGAGACAAAAACAGAAATACATGTCTTTTCAGATGCATCAGAAAAGGCCTATGGAGCAGTGCTTTATCTACGATGCAGCACTTCAAATATGACATCAGTCAATTTAGTTTGCAGTAAAAACAGATTAGCCCCAATCAAGAAAATAACTCTTCCGCGACTGGAACTTCTGGCACCACTTCTTGGGTCGAGGTTACTTCACTATTTCTGTAAGGCCACACACTATGACGCAAATAACGCAACACTGTGGACTGACTCAACTGTAGCCTTAGGATGGATACAACATGACCCTAATCGATGGAAGACATTTGTTTCAAACCGTGTTACCGAAACACAAAAATTAACAAATCCATCACAGTGGAGACATTGCCCTGGTGATCAAAACCCAGCTGATCTACTCTCCAGAGGTACCACAGCAAACAAACTTCAAAATTCCATTACATGGTTCCACGGGCCTGCTTGGTTAACAAAGAACAGAATGCATTGGCCAAGACTTAGGCAGAAAAACTTAGATTATTCCTTGCCAGAGAGAAAGAAACAAACACACCAATTCTTCATGGTAAAAACAAGACCCCCGATTTTAACAGCTACACGGTATAGTAACTATTACAAACTGTTATGAGTTACAGGATGGATTCTTCGTTTTAAACGACAGTTAATGAAACAAAATAAGACATTAGGAGAATTAACAGCAACAGAATTGCAAGAAGCACGTACTTATTGGATTCATATTGTCTAACAACAACATTTTGCAGTTGAACTGCATGCTCTGCATAACAACTTGCCTCTGCCACAAAATTCTAAAATAGCTCGTTTTAATCCATTCCTGGATGATGGCCTTATTCGTATTGGTGGACGTCTACAGTTTGCAAAATTAACAAGAGAACAAATTCACCCAATACTTCTTGATGGACAGCATCATTTCACTCATTTACTAATCCGGCAGACTCGCATTCGTCTGCACCACCTTGGGGTAAACATAGTGTTATCTGAGCTGAGGACAGAATTCTGGATTCTTAGAGCTCGTCAGACAATAAAAGGTGTTCTACACTGTTGCCTACCTTACAAGATGGTGAAAGCTCGTTCTGTTCAAGAAATAGAGGCTCCATTACCCGCTGAACGGGTCTCAGCATTGAAACCATTTGAAGTCACAGGCATCGATTTTGCTGGTCCATTATACGTCAGACAAGGACATATAACAAAGGAAGCATATATTGCTCTATTCACTTGTGCAACAACACGTGCCTTACATTTGGAATTATGCTCAGATATGTCAACTGATAAATTTCTTCAAGCTCTACAAAGATTTGTGGGAAGAAGAGGCGTGCCTAGTACAATTTATACTGATAATGCTTCTACCTTCCATTCCACCCACACAGAACTAAAGGAGCTCTGGCAGGCTCTTATGGCCAGCAAAGCATACAAGTACCTTGCTCAGCAATCTATAACATGGAGATTCATTACCCCACACGCGCCTTGGTGGGGAGGATTTTGGGAACGAATGGTGGGTTCAGTCAAACGTTGTCTGAGAAAGGTTTTAGGACAGTCACAGATTGATATATTTATAAATCTTTTTATATTTATTGATGTTCCATGATTTATGTTACGTATTCTGTGATGTATTATTCTCTTAAATAAACAGTTGTTTTTAAGTATTGGAATCACGGTGTTGTGTGTTCGTCATACCCCCTAAGAGAATACCGGGCTGGTCCCTAAGTCACGCTTCAGTTACACGATTCGCAAACATTTCGTAACACATTACACTTTGATACATACAACACTATACGCAGACATTTGGGGCCGCGGTGGAGTAGCTGAGCGGTCTAAAGCGTCTCGCTGCGGAGCGCGCGATTGCTCGCCGTGGGGGTTCGAGTCCTCCCTAGGGCATGGGTGTGTGTGTTGTCCGTAGGTTAGTTTACCTAGGTTTAAGTAGTTCGTACGCTACGCTACACAGTTTGGTCCGTTAGATTCACAGACATTTGAACATTTTTTTTTAGACATTTGGGGTACACATTTCCTCCCGGGAGCATGGGGTGGCGACGGGAAGGGCATCCGGCCACCCCGTAAATATTTAAACGCCAAATCTGGATTTACCCCTTAACAGGAATCGTTAATTTGACAAACATAACTGGAATTGTCGGTCCCTATGAACCCTTGAATAAGAAATCGACATAACTCCTATGAAAGGTGTAATTAATATGTAATTGAACAAAGATTTATTAAAATAAGTTTTATTTGAAATACAAACAAACTTGTATCGAGCAAAAATTTTACATTATGCTATTTTTTTAACTTTTAAGTTTTAGGTCTCACATTCAAGAAACATTTGTAATACCTTTCTCTGGAATGCTGAATGATTAAAAAATAGCTTGGATTAAAAAAAAACTACATATACCATGGGGTTTCTCATAACGTCTACTTAACATATACATGGACTCTTTATGACACCAATCTTAAACAAAAATAATAACAACGAAGCATGGAAGTGTCCAAATGTTATCTGTATATTGGTACCTGCACTAAGAATGGCACTTGTTACACAACACATTTTTTTCTGCATGTCGTTTATAGGTGAATTTAAAGCATCTGTCGCATTATTGTGATTGTTTTCTGTCAGTTTTAGGACCACATAAATAATATCTTCCTCTTTTCCGTGAGCCACTTTGATTAGAAGGTGAATTTTCTTGCCGTGGGTCGAGAATCGCTCAAAAGTTCTGAGTGATTTTCGTCTAATAGTAGTTCGAAGATTTCACTGTATTGTGGCAATGAAGTGCCAGAAACATCACAAAATAAGTCAGTGTACACTGACTAAAAAAATCCCGTTTCTGGAATCGTGGGTCGGATTGGACCCAGCGATGGCACTTACGTCAACTTGCAATGAATTTCAAGCGGCGAGCTCCCAGTCCCCGGTGCATCTCACTATGTACTGAGATTAGACTGCTGCGTTAAAATGAAACGCCATGGGTTTCGATTGTTAGACTTTTTTGTTGTTAAGGTTTGACAAAGCCTACCCTGCATGTGCGGGAACATGGCCAAAGAGAAAGAAGAAGAAGTCCTTTTATGTTTAAAACCTTTTGTAAACTTGGTATCAGAAGTGAAAATAACGAAATGTAACGAAATCTCCACTAAATTGTGAATAAAATATTTTGTTGTCTGGTCTAAGACAGCGATTCTGTAACAAACATAAAACGATGCCCCAGCCGGATCTCATGTCAACCATCTGATGATGAATTTGTAGGAAAAAAAGCCGGCCATTGCTTAATTAAAAATAGTTGCGACTGCTCGCTGATTATAAATATTATAATACCAAAAGCCACGGTTCTGTAATTGTCTGTTTTTGACAAAAAAAGGGAGTATGTGTTTTCTTTTAAGACAGCGGAAAATCTTTTCAATTTTCTAAAGGAACGCGAGCAACATCCCCAGTACAGAACTCAGCTCCAGCTCAGTGGTGGAGAGGGATGATGTGTTACCGGGGATTCTCGATCGGGGCACAAAAAGCATTTCCAGAGAGGACGAGAGACGAAAGTCTGTTTCCAGGAGGTGGAGAGGGCAGGCAGATGCGCGGCCCACTTCTGGCTGATCCACTCCAGTCCGTCGGAAACAGGTCGGCTGCGCCTGTGTTCTTTGCCTCCTGTGCCGGCGCGCCTGATCTGATAGCATTTACTGAGGGGCGCCCAACAGCCGAGCCGGGAAACGGATTCTCGCAGCCTCGCCGTGTGCTGGCCTGCGCGTCGGATGGAGAGGGCGAAAATGTTCCCAGCTTGAGAACCCAGTTTAACACCGTGCCAATTCTGATCGCACAAGGGGTGAAAACTCCGAGAGAGGTGCTGACACTAGCAACAACTGCAGGTTCAGAAGTGACGTCTGTTCTTCCGGAACAGACGCCACAGGTATATATATAATATGCCGGTGACGGGCAATGATCCTATCGTTAGTGGGGAGGGGTGGGCAAGTTTGAAGCCCTTACTCTTACGGGAATTAGTTTCATAACTACGAGTTTGAGTACTGTGGGCAGGGCGAAGCTGGGAATTTGTATCTGACGGGAGGCGTGCCTAGGTAGTCCTTGCAGGTGCGGTGATCACTGTGTCCTCAGTGGTGTAGGGGTCAGCGCAACTGCCTAGAAAGCAGGAGACCCGGGTTCGAATCCCGGCTGGGTGCACATTTTCAGCTTTGCCCAATCGCAGTTGATGTCATATATTCTATGAATATTAACTAGCAACAGGCTTTGAAGTACATCGCAATGACACTACAGTATTAAGTTAAAATGTTGTGACTCATTAAACCAGTCGTTTATTTTTAATTAACCTTCATCACGGTGCACTTTGTAAACAGATGCAATTGCCTCATAACTAATACCGGTAACGTTGTCATGGAATAATCTGTGGATATAATTAAGTAAAAGTAGTCAACAATCCGAAGATTGGTTTTAACACCACAGTACTTCATTAAGTATGGTCCTGTTTGGAGGTGGTATGCCGTTGCCTTCCTCCGATCTTCGAACTGACTTACCCAGCCAGTTATAGGGGAATCTACAGTTTAACGTGGATTCCGAACCACGGTGCTACTCGATATTTTTCATATCAGCAACGCTGCCAGAGGTGAAAGAAGCGGAAAGTGGCAGCATATGATTATAGGTAGGGAAATCCGGGAGAGATGGCGCACATTTTCTAATCAAGTAAACTGTTCAAATGTTTGTAAAGCTTATGGGACTTAAATGCGGAGTCATCAGTCCCTAAACTTACAAACTACTTTTGAAATAACATATACTAAAGTCAGCACAAACATCCATGGTCAGATAGCATGGCGAATGAGTTTTATATATATATATATATATATATATATATATATATATATATATATATATATATATATATATAACTCATTCGCCATGCTATCTGACCATTCAGAAAACCTTACAGTGCGGCATCTATCCCTTAGGGTAAGGGCGAGATACCACGCCTTTATGTGTGACATGCCGCATGATGATATTTGTTGAAATTTATATTTTCTAACAAAATAGGTTAAAACTTTAGTTTAAGATTGTAACACTTGAGGAATAAAAATAAACACAGGAGAATTATCAAAAAAATCACTTATTTTTGTTATATCAAATTAGTGATTTTCCAAAGAAATTCTCTCCATCATTCGCACCCGACAGAAGTTACTGGTCGTGCAGCTACTCAGATATTTAAATTTTTTTTACTATTTAGCACCATCTAATTACTAACCGTAATACTAAAAAGATTTACATGCAAGATACAGAGACTTGCCCTGTTTATTAACACTAACTCGGTTAAAACTACCACTGTTGAAATAACAGCAGTTGACTCGCCGCCCAGCGTCTACTTCGCCTACTCACGCACTGAGGCGGCTTTTACCAAAACCAGGACGAGTGCGAATCTGTACCGCAAGCGGCAACTCTCCTGGACTTACTGTATGGTGTTTGTTCTTCCGTACATGTTAGCGGTAACAGACAGAATTGGTTGACATCGTTGTTATTGTAGGCTTTAGTCCGAGAACTGGTTTGATGCAGCTCTTCAGGCTATCCTAACCTGCGCAAGCCTCTTCATCTCAGAAAAAAAATGTTCAAATGTTTGTATAGTCTATGGGACTTAACTACGGGGTCACCAGTCCCTAAACTTACAAACTACTTATGAACTACTTACGAACTAGGACGGCACAAATATCCATGCCCGAGGGGGGATTTGAACCCCCGACCGTAGTGGCCGTGTAGACCGTGACTGGAGCGCCTCAGTCCCCTCGGCCACCGCGGCCGGCTTCATCTCAGAATAAGAACGGTGACCTACATTCATTTGATCCCGCGTACTGTATTTGTCTCTTGGTCTCCTTCTACAATTTTTACCCCACACTCTTCCCTCAAACGCTAAATTGACAGAACCTTGAAGTCTTAAAATATGTACCCCCAATATACCCAATCTCTTAGTCAAGATACGCCAGAAATTTCTTTTCTCTCCAATTCCGTTCAAAACTTGCTCAATTGTTACATGATCTATTCATCTAATCTTCAGCATTCGCTTGTAGCATCTCGTTTCAAATGCTTCTATCATCTTTCTGCATGAACTTACTGTTCAAGCTTCACTCCCATACAATGCTTTCCGAAAGGACTTCTTAACATTGAAATTAATATTGGATATCGACAAATTTCACTTCTTCAGAAACTCTTTTCCTCCCACAGGAATTCTGCCTTTTGTATCTTCTGTCCCTTGTACCAGTTTCTGCTCCCCAGATATCAAAACATATCTACTAGTTTTATCGTCTCATTACCCAATCTAATTCTCTCAGCATCACCTGATTTTCTTAGACTACATTCCAATACCACTGTTTTACCCTTGTTATTGTTCATCTTATATCCTCCTTTCAAGACACTGTCCATTTCGTTCAATTACTCTTCCATCTCCTTTGCTGTCTCTGATAGAATTTCAATGCCATCGGGAAACCGCATTTATTTATTTATTTATTTACTTTTCTTTTTATTTTCTATTTATTTGATTTTTTTTTTTTTTCGCGACGCTGAACTTTACTTCCCTCTCCAAATATCTCCTTGCAGTCCTTCACAGCTTGCTCAATTCACAGAATGAATAGCTTTGGGTAAAGGCTAAAAGCCTGTCTCCCTGCCTTCCCAACCACTGCGGCCCTTTCATGCCCTTCTACTCTACTAAATTCTGTCTGGGTTTTGGACAAGTAGAATATAAATAAGAACCTCGTTTGTCCGAGCCCCTTATATCCGGATTTCCGGTACATCTGTGTCTTTCTTTTCTTTTTCTTCTGCGCGGAAAATGTGTGTTACATAGTTATTAGTATAGTAAGTGCATTGTATGTAACGTTACACGTTTGTCCGATCCCCTTATATCCGGATTTCCGATACATCTGTGTCTTTCTTTTCTTTTTCTTCTCCGCGGAAAATGTGTGTTACATAGTTATTAGTGTAGTAAGTAACGTTACTATATTGGCACAGCTGACTTCAATTAGATCACCTGTTCCACCCATGGCCATTGTTGATCTGTTCCCTACCAGCATTGTGCTTTAGCGTAGTAAGAAAAATTACACTGAAGCGGAAGAAAGTGATAGCTTCGATTCGATGGACAAAAATTTGGAACCAGTAAACAGAGTAGACAGAAGAGAACTGCAGAAAAACAGTCGCACAATATGGTGCAGGGACTCCAGAAAAGAATTTGAAGAAATTGTTTCCTCCGAAAACTTAATCCGACAGTAGATTTATAATGCCAAATAATCTAGACATTTTTTATTGAATTCTACGCAGTACGACGCTGGATTCCAAAATAGATGCCTCAGCAAGTGGTTACAACTGATGTAAAGTATAATATACAGTTATAGCTTAATTTTCTATTAATGTAGGTTTTCCGGATTATCAGGATTTTCGATAATCCGAAAAAATGTTCAAATGTTTGTATAGCTTATGGGACTTAACTACGGGGTCATCAGTCCCTAAACTTACAAACTACTTATGAACTACTTACGAACTAGGACGGCACAAATATCCATGCCCGAGGGGGGATTCGAACCCCCGACCGTAGTGGCCGTGTAGACCGTGACTGGAGCGCCTCAGTCCCCTCGGCCACCGCGGCCGGCCGATAATCCGAATTACATCCGATCCCACCTAGTCCGAATATAACCGAGGTCACTTCCCTATATTTTACTGCTGCTACCTTCAGAATTTGAGAGTGTTTTCTAGTCAACATTGTCAAAAGATTTCTCTAGATCTACGAAAGCTAAAGACGTGGGTTTGCCTTTCCTTAAGCTGTCTTCTAAGATAAGTCGTAAGGTGAGTATAACCTCGCGTCTTCCTCTATTTTTTCTGAATCCAAATTGACCTTTCCCGAGGTCGTATTCCACCAGTTTTTCTATTCGTCTGTAAATAATTTGTGTTAATATTTTGCAAGTATGACTTACTAAACTGGTAGTTCTGTAATTTTCACACTTGTCTGAAATTTTCGAATTATTCAAAAATCTCGATTGTTACAGAGCGTTGATTGGCGAAGTTTAAAATTTGAACTTGACAAAGCTCGGTCACAGGTTTCCCGCTTCGAGCCAGCAGACGCCTTAACGATTCCTTTTTATTATTATTATTTTATTTTGTTTTCCTAACTAAAATACGGAAAGAAGGCAATTAGTTGGATAGGAAAGTTGAAATAGAAATAAGTTACCGAGGGCAATTATCGCATTATTTTACATGAAATAAGATAAGAAGGAAACAAGAAACCAAAAGATAGTTAGCAACAGGTGATAAAATTGAAGTGTTCGTGCTGTGAAGTCTTCAGAAGGAACAGATCTTCACAATGGAGAGCATGGAGAACTAAAATAGTTCCCTTGTACTAACTACTCAACATTCTCAGAGCGTTCAATTCCAACTATGGAAGGTGACTAATATTGGGGAAACATTATTGATGTCTTAGAAATCAAGAGCGTCTTCAATCTCTTGAATGTGTCTAATTGTCTTTTGAGCTGTATTAAAGCCATTGCTGGCGTTATCCGATTTCAATCGCCGTGATTACGTTTCGCCATTACCGTGTCTTGTTTCAACCTTTCGCACCGCGGGGACACTAACACGCGCCACAGACAGTACACACTCAGGCACTCTGTCATGCAAGTGCATCTGCTGGGACCGATCAATGCCCAACACAGGTGACTCACTTTTTTGGAACGAGTGGAATTCTCACTCTCTGTAGCACTCGCGCCTTAGATTTATGTGGATTTGTAATAGCTTAAGGTAAGTTTTGGAAAGGCTTTTTTGAAAAGGATATCAGTGATTTCTTTCCAAAACGCTCGACTATTCCACCTTGCATTGCATCACTCATTATGGTACTTTGAACCCTAATCTGTCTACCTTCCTGTTGTTTTGGCCGCTTGCAACCATATCTCGGATCGGAACACAGACAGAAGGCAGCCTTGCTGTACCACAGTTTTTCGTCTCTGTTGATATTATTCTAGAAAGTTGATTATCTTTCTACAACGTATGGATCAAAATGGCTCTAGATGACAATCTGGCACGTTATTTCTCCCAAGTGTTTAAGAAACGCATAATTAATAAATATGATTCTTTTTTGTCAAAAATGTTGTAAATTCCATATTAGATCTACAATAAAAGAAAAAAATGTTAAAATCTGGCGTTGAAGAAAACGTTACGGTGTGTCCACGTTATTGACTGAAAGAGAAACACAAAATTCAAGTATTCTCTTGCGAAGACCGTCGCTCTTTATAATAATGACACTTAAACTTTTCTTCGTACTTTGTAGTACTGTTTCGTTTACATCACCGTTAATAGAGTTACTAAAAGAATTATATTTATTTTCCCAAATAATGCTTTCATCAAATGTTTCAAAAGTGATGGGTCCTAACTGCGCCGGCCGCTGTGGCCGAGGGGACTGAGGCGCTTCAGTCACGCTCTGCACGGCCACTACGGTCTGGGGTTCGAATCCCCCCCTCGGGCATGGATATTTGTGCCGTCCTAGTTCGTAAGTAGTTCATAAGTAGTTTGTAAGTTTAGGGACTGATGACCCCGTAGTTAAGTCCCATAAGCTTTACAAACATTTGAACATTTGGTCCTAACTCCATTGGTCTTCGGTCCCTAAACTTACAAACTACTTAAAATAACTTATCCTAAGAACAAAACAAACCCATGCCCGAGGGAGGACTCGAACCTCTGACGTGGAACGGCCGCGCGCACCTTAGCAGGGTGCCTCAGTGCGCACGGCTATTCCGTCGTGGAAAGGCTTTCAACCCACAACAATTATTATACTACAGCCTTAATGTGATTTCTTTTTCCAATTTTTTTTTTTTTTTTAATTTGAAGGCTGCAAAGAGGTATAAAAATACAGACTAAAAAAATTTCGATTTGTTAAGTGGAAGACATGGTAGCAATGTATTACTATTGCATTTAAAAGGTAATTGGTTAATTTAGATGTAGCTATGCAGTGAGCCGATGTCACAACACATGCGGTAATAGTTAATTTTGTACTTTAATGTATGCAAGCAACATAAAGATAATGAATGCGAAACTTTTGTGTGCGCCATGGAATGGTTAATTGCTTCAGCGCTATTTCTGGATGCACCTGGGCAGTAGTGGCAAACTCGCCCCATGGGCTAATTGAGTCAGCCATTAGGCAATGTGTTGACACTATGTTACGGCATACCAGCTGAGTGGGCGAGGCGCGGGCAGTAGCCAGCAGCACTACCCAGTGTGTAGTAACGTGCAACTGGGAGTGCTCACTGCTACCGAGAAACTCACACGTTGCACTTGATGGCGCACTTAGCAGCCCATGTATGATGCAGGCACAGCAGGGGACAGGAAAGAGATTCATGGGGCAGTGACGTCATGACAAATCCACTCACACCTTCCTGTGGACAACGTCGGAAGTGTTATAACTTTTTTAATATGTAACTAGTTGAAGTGCGCCTCGGTTGCACAGTGCTAGAGTGCCAGACTACAAATCCAAAGGATTTTTTTAACTAGCTGAAAACCGGCGTTGCATGGGTATTTATTTATTTATTTCAGCCTTGACTTAGTGCTTCACCTGTCCGTTCTCTCTCTCTCCCTCTCTCTCTCTCCCTCTCTCTCTCTCTCCTCTCCCTCTCTCTCTCTCTCTCTCTCTCTCTCTCTCTGTCCATCTCCATTTTTTAAAGCGTGTCAGATTTACGAGAAAATGTCTTGCTTAATGTACAAAACTGTAAGTGCAAGTAGTAATCAAAATACAAATGATCGATAACATTCATACGTTCATTTAATTCAAAATTTAATTTAAAAAAATACTTCTGGTTACATGTCCAGGAGCTCGTATGAATAGATTCTTCGGTGGGTCCATCCTTGAGCAACCGACATAAAATTGTCCGAGTCAGTATTGTACAGCAATGTCTTAGTACACTACTGGCCATTAAAATTGCTACACCAAGAAGAAATGCAGATGATAAACGGGTATTCAGTGGACAAATATATTATACTAGAACTGACATGTGATAACATTTTAACGCAATTTTGGTGCACAGATCTTGGGAAATTGAAATATTTTATCCATTTCAGCAACTGTTCAGGTTATACATTAATAAAATGCAGCAATCAGTTGCTTTTGATTATTTATTTTGACGACCGGTTTCGTGCCCTTGAGTGCCCTTCTTCTGGTCTATTTTAGTACTGTTGTTTAATGAATGTACATACATAATCTCTGCACTTCGCGTTTATTCTTCAACTAGGATGTACATTCATTAAACACAATACTAAAATAGACCAGATGAAGGGCACTCAAGTGCCCGAAACTGGTCGTCAAAATAAATAATCACAAGCAACTGGTTGATGCATTTTATTAATTTATATCCTGAGAAATTAGTACCCACAACAACCACCTCTGGCCGTAATAACGGCCTTCATACACCTGGGCATTGAGTCAAACAGAGCTTCGACGGCGTATACAGGTGCAGATTCCCTTGCAGCTTCAACACGATACCACAGTTCATCAAGAGTAGTGACTGGCATATTGTGACGAGCCAGTTGCTCGGCCATCATTGACCAGACGTTTTCAGTTAGTGAGAGATCTGGAGAAAGTGCTGGTCAGGGCAGCAGTCGAACATTTTCCGTATCCAGAAAGGCCCGTACAGGACCTGTTACAAGCGGTCGTGCATTATCCTGCTGAAATGTAGGGTTTCGCAAGGATCGAATGAAGGGTAGAGCCACGGGTCGTAACACATCTGAAATGTAACGGCCACTGTTTAAAGTGCCGTTGAAGCGAACACCAGGTGACCGAGACGTGTAACCAATGACATCCCATACCATCACACCGGGCGATACGCTAGTATGGCGATAACGAATAAACGCTTCCAATGTGCGTTCACCGCGGTGTCGCCAAACACGGATGTGGCCATCATGATGCGGTAAACAGAACCTGGATTCATTAGAAAAAATGATGTTTTGCCATTCGTGAACCCAGGTTCGTCTTGCGTACACCAACGCAGGCGCTCCTTTCTGTGATGCAGCGTCAAGGAACCGCAGCAATAGTCTCCGAGCTGATAGCCCATGCTGCTGAAAACGCCGTCGAACTGTCCGTGCAGATGGTTGTTATCTTGCAAACGTCCCCATCTGTTAGCTCAAGGATCGAGACGTGGCTGCACGATCCGTTACAGCCATGCGGATAAGATACCTGTCAACTCGACTGCTAGTGACACGAGGCCGATGGGGTCCAGCACGGCGTTTCGTATTGCCCTCCTGATTCCATATTCTGCCGTCATTGGTTTGCGACCAAAGCGAGCAGTACTGTCGCGATACGATAAACCGCAATCACCATAGGCTACAATCCGACTTTTACGCATTTCTCCTCCTTACACAAGGCATCACAACAAAGTTCTATCTGGCAACGGCGGTCAACTGCTGTCGGTTGGAAACTTTCCTCATGACAGTACGTTGTAGGTGTCATCACCGGCGCCAACCTTATGTGAATGCTATGAAAAGCTAATTATTTGCATATCACTGTATCTTCTTCCTGTCGGTTAAATTTTGCGTCTGTAGCACGTCATCTTCGTGGGGTAGCGATTTTAATGGCCAGGAGTGTGATAAATAAGTAATGGATTACTACGTACTGCTTGATGTGACAGATATACGATCTCAGTATATACGATATCATATTTATTGGGTTATATGTTCTACAAATGTATAATTTTTCAGGCATGTATTCATTTGAATAAGTGCTTTAAGTCTAAAAAGTAAAGAAGTTCGAAGTAAACAAGAAACAGACTAAAATCTGATGCGTGATGGTACGTTTTTCTATGAACGTTACTGTTTACGTGCTCTTATCTCGTGAACCGTGTGTCGTACTATGAGACAATTTAGAAGCTAAATACAGCTGTATGTATGTATACCATCTGTAAAATTTTCTCCGAGTATGATGTCTATCTATCTCTTTGGCCATACTCCCGCACAAGCAGGGTCGGCACTGTGTTAAACGCGGATTTGGCATGTGATAATATTTACAGTGTGGCTGCATGCCCTTCCTGCCGTCACCCCATGCCCCCCATGAGGAAATGTGTACCCCAAATGTCTGCGTATAGTGTGAGATGTGTGTGAAAGTGTAAAGTGTTACGAAATCTTTGCGAATCGTGTAACTGAGGCGCGACTTTGGGACCAGCCGGTATTCACCTAGGGAAATGTGGAAAACGGCCTAAAAACCACATCCAGGCAGGCCGGCACTCCGACCTCTTTTTTTTTAATCCCCCTAAGCCGGCATGCCTTCCCGTCCCGGAAAGCCGTGCGTTAGACCACACTGCTAACCGGGCGGGTTCTGCGAGTGTGGTTTGTAGTGTATAAATTATAGACTGTAAAGTTATAAAATGCCGCTGGGGTTTATTCTAGCTGAAAACCCGTCGATGCCCAGGTATTTATTTATTTATTCAAACCCTGAGATAGTACTTGCCTTATCTCTTCTCTCTACGTCCATCTCCCTTTTTCTAAAAAAACATGTTACATATTTCTGGAAAACGAAATAAGAACACCAAGAATTCGTCAACCCAGCACAGGGAAATTTTACTGACATATTCTTGAGGAAATATACAACAAACGATCACACAGATGGAGCTATAAGCACGTGAGCACAGTTAGCAGAGCGTAAACAATGTCAACGCAAGTGCCGTATACAGCCTCCTTTTGCAGCAATGCACTCTGCAATTCTACTATGGAGACGATCGTAGAGGTGCCGAATGTAGTCTTGCGGAATGTTCTGAGGTGCAGTTTCCACCTGCTGCATCAGTTGAGTCAGATTTCGTTCCAGTCGTGCAGACCGCGCAACGTGACCTTTCATTCAGACCCAAGAATGCTCAATAGGGACAGGTCTTAGGGTAGTGGTGGCCAGGAAGTAGTTGCACACCTTGAAGAGGATGTTAGGTGGTACAGGATACATGTGTTTGTGCATTGTCCTGTTAGAAAAGCACGTATTTTTATCATTGACCTGCCATACCTTGCACGCACAACATCAGTACCTCTAATTATCCTACTCATTTGCTGAAAAATATCGAAATTCTGAAAAGCTTAAAAAAATTTGAATGTCAGTTTAGGCCTAACAAGACGACTTAATTATCTATGGCATAAACTTGACGTTGAAAACTATCAGGAGATAGCGCTAGATATTAACCAAACTCCGCCATTGCCCTCTGGAAATGGGGACCGCGATTTCGCGTTGCTTATCGCTACAGAAGTCTTCCTAGCACAGTTAAAACTAGCAACATTGTTGCTAATATTTGGCAACACTTAATAGTTGTACGTGATGTTTAATGTTGAATCTATCGTTTAATCAGACAACAAGAGTAATTTATTTTAAAGTTGGTCATTCAAAACCTTATCCAGTATTAGTTGCAGTCCAAATAGTTGTCATATATTGATGTTTAACAGTCAAGATAACTAAGTCATCAGATAACTTCATCAAAATTTAACTGAACACGTACAATGCTCATTAACAAAGTAATTTGGTTTAATTATGGCCCTGATATTGATGTATATACTGTTAAATGAGAAACAGTGCATTAAACTGATTATGTGCGCAACGGATCTTTTAACAAAACAATTGTGACATGTAAGCTGATGAAACACACACTGACTATACTCAAAAAATTTGACTGTGAGAAAGATATTAAAAACACAAACCAGTTTCTTAATGTTCGACTACGAGAATTTTACGCAGATCAGTACCTGACTATCAAAACTCAGTATCATAATTATCTGCAGTGCTGCATAACCATCATTCACTACGGTACCAATAAAGAAATCTGTTCAACAAGATTACCAAAATCAATACTGCACTTTAAATCCACAAATAACTAATTATCAAATGAAACAGGAAAGGTCAACTTTGTTACTTCTTATTAATAATCACCAATAAATTACCTAAATGATACAACCTTTTCATAATGAAATGTCATGCTATTACCTTGATTCCAGGGGTGAGACAAACTTTTTCACAATTATATGAAATGCAATATATATATTTGCTGGCACTGCAGCCTCTGCTCTACATCGGAGCCATATACACAACGCAGCTGCTCTCTAAGCGAGCTGAACCACAAGTCTGACTCTCTGTCTCTCTGCACGAGCTACAATGCTATGCGATACATAATCTTTGCCAAAGATGGAACTTTACTGATTTATGTACACAAATCGATACACAGTAGAAGCAATATTATACATTTTCTTGCAAGCAAGTTACTCGACACAAAACAGGAAGCACAATATTAGACATTTTCTTACAAATTCAGCAATATACATTTTCTATGGAAACGTTTCACACTGTCAGTGCACTTTCTCTGCAAATGATACTGAATTGTCTCGCTAAATTCACTTGACATTCCTCTTCTTTTTCCATCACTCCAGGCAGTACAATCCTTATCTCATATGAGAGACAAACATAGAAATTAAATTTTTGTACTAAAACAATGCCATTATTCGTGTAAATGACAGTTTAGGTTATCTTTCGCGATGCGTTAGAGGCTCAGCATTAAATATGACAGAGATATAGGACGACTTGTGGTTAGCTCTGTGGTTCCGCGTGTGTCTTGTAATCCACGTTTGGTGTTTAAATCCACCTCCGGCCATCCAGATTCAGGTTTTCCGTGATTTCCGTAAATCACTCCAGGCAAGTGCCGGGATGGTTCCTTTGAAAGGGCACGGCCGATTTCCTCCCACATTGTTCCCCGAAAATCCGAGCGTAATCTCCCTCTCTAATAAGCACGCTGTCGACGGGACTTTAACCCCTAAGCTTCCTTCCAAGCTTGGTGTGAGTCGCAGTTTTAATCGCAGTGGGTAACAGTACGGTTAGTGATTGTATGTTATGTGCTGAAAATTGCAAGAAGAAATTCTTTAACGAAATCTGGAGAAAACCTTTACACTGAGTTTCCGATATGTCGACTCCAGTTTATGGAAATGGTCATCGATATCTGCTTTATTTCACCATATAAAGGCCTCTGAAAAAATTGAAATTGACATTCATCGATACGAGTGTAATTCTTATTCCTCCGTTTGAAACCACATGCTTACGGATTACTTATAGAGGAAATGAATATAATGATCAATAGGCCCTATAGTTCCTTCAAGCGAAATATCTGCTGTAGGGATTAGGGGCGAAGACAAGAACCTAGCGGTATGCCAGTGACGAATTACATGAAGGGCTCTTGTAGCAGAAAAAGGGACATGATTTAAACTACAAATAATAGTGTTAAACATCGTAGAGTGCTGTTTGATTGCCGGCCGCGGTGGCCGAGGGGACTGAGGCGCTTCAGTCGCGGTCTGCACTGCCACTACGATCGGGTGTTCGAATCCCCCCTCGGGCATGGATATTTGGGCCGTCCTTAGTTGTAGCTAGTTCATAAGTAGTTTGTAAGTTTAGGGACTGATGACCCCGTAGTTAAGTCCCATGAGCTCTACAAACCTTTGAACCTTTTGCTGTTTGATTGGATGAACGACTGTGACAAATTTTGTCTCTCTAGTGTTGTGTATTGTTGTCGTAGTCTTCAGTCCGCAGACCGGTTTGATGTAGCTCTTCACCTAACCTGTCCTGTGCACCTGTGCAAGTCTCTTCATCTGATAATACTTACGGCAACCTACATCCTTTTGAATCTGCTTACTGCATTCGTCCCTCGGTCTCCCTCTATGATTTTTACCCCCCACACTTCCTTCTAAAGCTAAGTTGACGATTTCTTTATGTCACAGGATGTGTCCCACCAACCTATCCATTCTCTTAGTCAGAATACACCAGAAATTCCTTTTCTACCCAATTCTGTTGAGCACCTATTAGTTACGTGATCTACCCATCTAATTTTCATCATTCGTCTGTAGCATCACATTTCAAAAGCTTCTATCATCTTTTTGTCTGAACTCTTTATTGTCCACGCTTCACTTCCATACAATGCTACACTCCAGACAAATGCCTTCAGAAATAACTTCCTAAAATTTAAACTAAACTTGGATGTCAACAAGTTTCGCTTCTTCAGAAACGCATTTCTTCCCATAGCCATTCTGAATTTTATATCTTCTTTACTTCGGCCATCAGAAGTTATCTTGCTACCCAAGTAACAAAACTCGTCTACTACTTTTATTGCCTCATTACCTAATTTAATTCCTTCAGCATCGCCTGATTTTCTGACGCTACATTCCAGTATCCTTGTTTTATTCTTGTTGATGTTCATCTTATAACATCTTTTCAAGACATTGCCCATTCCATTCAATTGCTCTTCCAGATCCTTTGCGGTCTGTGACAGGATTACTATGTCATCGGCAAACTGCAAAGTTTTTATTTCTTCTCCCTGGACTTTAATTCCCTCTCCAAATTTCTTATTACATTCCTTCACAGCTTGCTAAATGTACAGATTGAACAACAATGGCGAAAGACTACAACGCTGTCTTACTCCCTTCCCAACCTCTGCGTCCCTTTCATGCCCTTCGACTCATATAACCAACCGCTGTTTGATTTTTGTATAAGTTGAGTATAGCTATTCGCTCCCCATATTTTACCCCTGCTACCTTCAGAATTTGAAAAGGTGTATTCAAGTCGACATTGTCAAAAGGTTTCTCCAAATCTACAAACGCTAAAAACGTACGTTTGCATTTCTTTAGCCTATCTTCTAAGATAAGTCGTAATGTGGGTATTGCCTCCCGTGTTCCAAAATTTCTCCGAAATCCAAACTGATCTTCCCCAAGGTCGGATTCCACCAGTTTTCCCATTCATCTGTAAATTATTCGTGTTAGTATTTTGCAACCATTGTGTATTAGTGTAATAAAATTCTCATCATACAAACACGTATGTCCTGTTCCGTTGATACTGAGTCTGAAATACAAATCGCAACTCTTTTTGTGGAAGAAGGAACACTTAAATCGTTCCGCTTTCGATCTGATTTCTCTTATTTTATTGGGATAGTCATGTCTCCCTAATTAGGTGGGTGCTAGCAAAATATTTTCACATTCAGAAGTAAAAGTCGGTGATTGAAACTTCGCAAACAGATCACGCCGCAATGAAAAACGTCTTTCTTTTAATGATTTCCACCCCAATTCGTGCAACATTTCCGTGACGCTGCCCCCCCCTCCCCCCCCCCCCCGTAAAGTGATAGAGAACAAAACGAGCTGCCCTTCTCTGAACCTTCTCAATGTCTTAATCCTGCACGGCCACTACGGTCGGGGATTCGAATCCACCCTCGGGCATGGATATTTGTGCCGTCCTTAGGATTAGCTAGTTCATAAGTAGTTTGTAAGTTTAGGGACTGATGACCCCGTAGTTAAGTCCCATTTTGTTGTTGTGGTCTTCTGTCCGGAGACTGGTTTGATGCAGCCCTCCACAATACCCTATCCAGAGCAAGCAATCTCCACATAAGAACGGCAATCTGCTTACTGTAACCATCTCTTGGTCTTCCTCTGCGGTTTTTACCCCATGCACTTCCCTACAACGCTAAATTCACAATTCCTTGATGTCTAAGAATGTGGCCTACCAATCTATCCCTTCTTTTAGTCAAGGTATGCCAGAAATTTCTTTTCTCCCCAATTCTGTTCAGTACCTCCTCATTAGTTACGCGATCCACCCACTTAATCTTCAGCATTCTTCTGTAGTACCATATTTCAAAAGCCTCAATCCTCTTCCTGTCCGCACTGTTTATCGTCCATGTCTCACTCCCATACAAGGCAACACTCCATACAAATGCCTTCAGAAAGGACTTCCTTAGTCTTAAATCAATATTCGATGTTAAGAAATTTCTCTTTTTCAAGAACGCTTTTCTATCCATTGCCATTCTGCATTTTATATCCTCTGTACTGCGACCATCATTTGTTATTTTACTGCCCAAGTAACAAAACTCATCTACCTCCTTTATTGCTTAATTACCTAATCTAATTCCTTCAGCATCACCTGATTTTCTTAGACTGCATTCCATTACCCTAGTTTTGCTCTTGTTAATGTTCGTCTTATATGCACCTTTCAGCACAATATCCATTCCGTTCAATTGCTCTTCCACGTCCTTTGCTGTATGTGACAGAATTACTATATCGTCGACAAAAGGCAATGTTTTAAATTCTTCACCCTGAACTTTAATTCCTTCTCCAAATTTCTCCTTGCTTTCCTTTATAGCTTGATCAATGTACAAATTGAATAACAATGGAGAAAGATTACAACCCTGTCTTACTCCCTTTCCAAGCACTGCATCCTTTTCATGCCCTTCAACTCTGACAACCGCTGTCTGGTTTTTGTACAAGTTGTAAATAACCTTACGCTCCCTATTTTTTACTCCTGCTTGCTTCAGAACTTGAAAGAGTTTATTCCAATCAACATTGTCAAAAGCCTTCTCCAAATCTACATAAGCTAGAAATGTAGGTTTGCCTTTTCTTAATCTATCTTCTAGGATAAGCCGTAAAGTGAGTATTGTCTCCCGTGTTCCTATATTTCTCCTGAACCGAAACTGATATTCCCCGAGGTCGCTTCTATCAGCTTTTCCATCCTTCTGTATACAGTTCGTGTTAATATTTTGCAACCATGACTTATTAAACTGATGGTTCTGTAGTTTTCACACCTGTCTGCACCTGCTTTCTTTGGAATAGGGATTATAACATTTTTCTTAAAGTCTGAGGGTACTTCACCCGTCTCATACATCTTACACACCAGGTGAAACAATTTTGTCATGGCTGGTTCTCCCAGAGCTGTATCTATTTTTCCCCTATTTATACATTCTTCTACATCCTTGCATTTGCCTTCTAGCCACTCCTACTTAGCCATTTTGCACTTCCTGTCAATCTCATTTCTTAGTCGTCTGTACTCCATATTTCCTGTTTCATTTACTGCATTTTTATATTTTCTCCTTTCATTGATTAAATTTAGTATCTCCTGTGATATCCATGGAATTTTTGTAGGTCTTGACTTCCTACCTATTTTGTCCACTGCGGCCTTCACTATTTCATCTCTCAATTTTACCCATTCCTCCTCTACTGTTTTATTTTCCCATGTTTCTGTCAATTGTTGCCTAAAGCGCCCTCTGAAATTCTTAAGAACTACAGGTTCCTTCAATTTATCCAGGTCCCATCTCCTTATTTTCCTACCTTTTTGTAGTTTCTTCAGTTTCAGCCTACAGTTCATAACCAACAAGTTATGGTCAGAGTCTATATCTACCCCTGGGTAAGTCCCATAACCTATACAAACATTTGAACATTTTTGTCTTCCGCTAGGCCCGCCTGGTGAGGGTCCCACAAAGGGCAACAGTACTCCAGGAGAGGACGCACAAGTGTGATGTAGACAGTCTCTTTGGTGGAGCTGGTGCATCTTCGAAGCGTTCTGCCAATGAAACGTAACCTTTGGTTCGCCTTCCCCACAATATTTTCTAAGTGTTCTCTCCAGTCAAAGTTGTTCGTAATTGTAACACCTAGGTATTTGGTAGAATTTACGACCATAAGGTTTGACTGATTTATCGCGTAATTGAAGTTAAGCGGATTTCTATTAGTGGTCATGTGTATTACTTCACATTTTTCGCCAATTTTCGCACCATGTAGAAATTTTGTCTAAATCACTTTGCAGTTGCTTTTGATCCTCTGTTGACTTCACTAACCGAGACCATAGACCATAGACGTCGTCGACATACACCCATTGTATGTGAACTTCCTGGTTGAACTGCCTCAGTCGACAGTATTGCCAGATTGTACAGATAGGCGGACTTCAGCGTACCAAGCTCCCACAATTCCGTAACCGGCCACTGCGAACAGCGGACCAATTGAAGAGGGTCTCGGCGGCCATTGCGGTGGCAAATTTCTGCGCGAACTTTAAATGTGCTTAAGATTTTTTTGAATAGAGAGAGTATTTATTTGATTTAAGTCGCGAAGACTATGTGTAATTAAAGTCTCTCTCTCTATATTCGTTTAGTCGGTTCCGACTCTTCGTGACCCCATGAACCACAGCACGCCACTTCCCTCTGTCCTGCACTTTCTCCCGTAGATCTTCCAGGTTGGAACACGTTGCTTCTGTGATGCCATCGATCCACCTCACCCTTTGCCGTCTTCTTCTAGTGCCTTCGATCTTCCTCAGCATTAATGTTTTTTTCCAGCGAGGCATGTCTTCGCATTATGTGTCGAAAGTAGGTCAGCTTCTGTTTTAATATTAGATCTTCCAGAGAGGAATCTGGTTTTATTTCCTGTAATATAGATCTGTTGGTTCTTTTTGCCATCCATGGAATCCTAAGAATTTTCCTCCAGCACCACAATTCAAAGGACTCCCGACCGCTTGGAGGACCTCCTCACGCGCCTCTCGGCGGGAGGAGGTCATCCTGGCCCGGTTGCGGATCGGTCACTGCCGTTTCAGCCACCGTCACTTGCTGTCCGCCGACCCTGCACCGCTGTGCTCCTGCGGTGAACTGCTGACCGTGCGACATGTTTTACTGTCTTGCGTACTTTTTAATCATCTCCGTGTAGCCGTTCACCTTCCGTCTACTCTGGAGGAAATTTTAGCTGATGACACACGAGCAGCTGCTGGAGTTTTGCGTTTTATCAACTTGGCCAACTTATCCAAGAATATTTAACCCTTTTAATTGTCTTTTATCTTTCGCTTTTAGCCTCTTCTTGATGTTCTGACAGTCACCATTTTTTTTGAGATCATAGCGAATCTATGTTTTTGACTGGGCGCTAATGACCATAGAAGTTGTGCGCCCTAAAAACCACAACAACAAAAAAATACAACTGGGAAGACCATAACCTTCACAGTACGTATCTTTGTTCTTAAATTTATGTCTCTGGACCTTAGAGTCTTTGGAAGGTTTGACATCGCCTTTCTTCCGAGCAACAAGCGTCTCCTGATTTCGTTGCTGCAGTCGCCATCATCAGAGATCTGGGAACCGAGATAATTGCATGTGGACACCACCTCCATGGATTCTCCTCCTATATCCCAGGATTTAATAGGTTTAGTTGCCATAATTTTGGTTTTATTTACATTTAGCATGAGACCGGCCTTTTCACTTTCATTTTTTATCTTCAGCAACAGAGTCTTTAACTCTTCTTCACTTTCTGCCAGCAGTATGGTGTCATCTGCATATCTGAGGTTGTTAACATTTATTCCAGCTATTTTAATTCCTGTCTCTTCTTCATCTATCCTGGCATTCCTCATAACTTGCTCTGCAAACAGATTGAATAAGAACGGAGACAATATGCAGCCTTGCCCGACCCCTTTCTGAATCTTTATCTATTTTGCTGTGCCATACAAAGTTCTCACTGTGGCTTCTTGGTCAAAGTATAGACTCCGTATCAGATGAATGAGATGAACTTGGACTCCCATTTTACTGAGTACGTCCCATAATTTGTTGTGATCGACCCAGTGAAAGGCTTTTGCATAATCAATAAAGCAAAGGTATACATATTTATGGAATTCTCTTGCTTTTTTCATAATCCACCAAATGTTGGCAATTTGATCTCTGGTTCCTCTCCCTTTTCTAAGCCCCATATAATTGAAATATATAACTACAAAACAGGTTTAGACTCCTTGAATATACAACAACTCTGTTGTGTGTAAATTTATTACACATACGTTGTAGAAATTGACCAACAGCGTTCTGTCTTCCTAACGAAACCGAACTATAGCACGTAGTTTTTTTAGCGTTCTAAGTGTAGCATATGAACGGAATTTATTGTCAGAGACTATTCTTGGCAGTTTCTCAGTATATTCTGCGATTGTGAAACTTTTGTACAAACATCATTTTCGGAAGAGTTTCACACTTCACGTCTTAGCTTTAGTGATGTATTCTCCAATATTTAGATACTTCATAGCATCAAAAAATCAAACACGGCTGCCTGAAACAGCTAATGTTAAGAAATCGATTGTGAAAGTGAAATATGCCATCAGATACATAACTGAAAAATAGCTTCTTACCTTGTGAATACAGCAACCAGCCACTACCAAATTCTTTTAAGAACACGAAGTACGCTATAACTTTTTCTTAACTAATGCATCTAACGTCAGCATTAGGGTATCTAGCAAGAATATTAGTATTTTTAATGCTGTAAGCCATATACCTTACAGTTGCGTGAACTGTTCAAAAGTCAACAACTATTGTCATAGGATTCAACTTCACAAAGTGGCCCAGTGTGCCTATGTGTCATTCATGTAATATGGAACTATACAAGGTTATGCAAACTCCTTTTAGTTGTTACACCTACATGTAAAGCAGATTACCTTTAAATTCTGCGTTACTAGTTGCTAATATTAATTTCATGAACAAAAATTCGAACTGCAGTGGGGCAACTAATTTCGTGACCGCAATAGTTAATATACACAATCGTAAAATGAAACTTATTGAACATCCTGTCCACCAGTACTGCCTAAAGTAGCTCATTTTTAAGAGCTACCAGTATTGTAAAGGCCTGTTACTTATTTCATTCAATCCTATGTCTTGATTAACAGACTGTTAAGCAAGAGTAGTTAACTATCTCTGAATTCGAGTAGTAGGGCTACTTGTATTCCGGAGAAATACAAATGGGAAGACATTATTCGATCTTTTTATTCCTTTCTGAAACTGATTTATGCATTTTAACGCTGAGCAGCTCTTCACCATCGTGCTTCATGCACACTACAATAGTCAAATAATACAGACGTTGCTATTAATTGTCTATATATCCCGCATTAGATACAGGGTGTCCAGAAAAGGGCTTCCTGATTTCAAAATTAAATATCTCGAAAACAAAGATCGATAGAGGAATGCAGTAAACGGTATATTTATTGTGAAAGCTGTAAGAAGTTTATACAGCAGTTTGAAATAATAGTTACAAAAGCTGCTAACAGATGGCGCTGTACAGCTCATATCAGCACACATAAGTGAAATAATCGTACGAAAACACTCTTTACAAACAATCACATCACAATGTTTTCAAAATGTTTACCATTGGCACTACAGAGGTGGCGCAGACGAAGAATGAAATTCGCCATCACATTTCGTAGTGTCACAACCGAAATGGATTCACGTGCCACAGAGATCGCCGATTCAAGCTCGTACAGCGTGGCGGGATGCTTCGGGTAGACCATGTCTTTCACTGTGCCCCACAAATAATGTCACAGGGAGTCAAATCCGGCGAATATGGAGGCCAATCCATGCCTGCACCAGTAAATATGCGATATTCCAAAGCAATGACTCGATTCCCGCAATATTCGCCAAGAAAGCGAAACACTTGTTCGGTCCGGGCTCCATCTTGCATAAACGTTCCAAAATTGCAACGTATCGTGCACCAGTGACCGTTTCTCGAATGAAAAAAGGGCCAATAATGCCACACAGTAACTTTATGAGAATACAGGGGTTTCGCTTCACACCAATATGGTTTTTTGGAACCCCAAAATCGCCAGTTCTGCTTATTCACGTATCCATTCAGGTAAAAGTGTGCTTCATCTGTAAACCAGATGCAGCCAACATCAAATCCTTCACTATCAATCATTGTGAGCATCTGATTAGCAAAGGCAATCCTTTGTTGCACAGCTCGTACGGGTATGGCCTGGTGCGTTTGAATTTTGAATGGAAACATGTGTAGTCTCTTTCTCAGTATTTTCTGCGTGCTGGAACGCTTCAAACCAGTCTCAGATGCAATTCTACGGACGGATGACATTAGATTTCACTGAATAATTCCAGAAACTGTGGCGACGTTTTCAGTTGTAACTGCAATTTTCTTGCGCCAAACATGCCCCACTAGATCATCAGTTACGCTGCCTCTTCGTTGAAATTTTACGAAGAGCGTACGAATGGTTTTCGCATCGGGTCTTTTTGGAACATTAAATCATGCTTGAAAACTTCGTCTTGTTGCCGTAGGACTCTCTTCTAACCTGTGGTACTCTAGCATCAGAAAAACGCGTTGTTCAATAGAATACATGGGTTTAATCTCTTCCTTCGGTACGCTAACCTCCTTTCACGTTTCAGTAGTGGATCTGATCGCTCTGGGCTTCGGATCACTATTTAAACTAGGCATTACGTATGGCGATAAGAGCGCCATCTGTTAGCAGCTTTTATAACTACTATTTCAAACTGCTGTATAAACTTCTTACAGCTTTCACAATAAACATGCCGTTTACTGAATTCCTCTATCGATATTTGTTTTCGAGATATTTAATTTTGAAATCAGGGAGTCGTTTTCTGGACACCCTGTATTTAATACATGATATACCTGCTAACAACACTCGTATTTATGTGACGCTTGCCACTACCATGGCGGCCGGCCGAAGGTTCAAATTATGCCGCGGCAGCAGCGCCGTTAGGGAGTCTAGTTATTTTTACAAGCTCTTTGCAGCGTACCAGCCTGACCACGTTTATTGCCCCATGTCGCTATCGGCGCGGATATAGACTCAGCGTCGGCCGGCCGCCGTCCATATTTAGTGTCAAAGACTGTACCTCACAGAGACAACATAGCTCGACAATCCAGCAGGTGCTTCCGACGACCTACTGAGTCTACGACACGACACATCAGGCTACTATTCTTCGCCTGCAAAAGGGAATCCGATACGATATGCAGAGGTATCCAAAGACTTTCATCTCACTCTGATTAGACGTCTTCAGTACTAAAACGTCCATCACATGATTGGGAAGAAACTGAGGAAAGTATAGATCGCAAGTAATAAGAATTCTGAAAATCTAAGGTGCTTGAAAAAATAATTGTGAGCAAGATTTGGTACTGGAAACTAAAAGTAGTAAAGTAAAACTAAATTTCACTAACGTACTATGATGAAATGTGATGTCAGGGTTAATTCACTGATAATCATAATTTAAGGAGTAAATTCTTGAATTTATTGCCCTTACTAACATTTTTGCTAAACCGGAGAAGGTTGATGAGAATTTACGTGATACCAAAACACACGTTTATTGTAACAGTTGTTGCAACGAGTAATTTATGACGACTATACATAGTAGCTGCTATATTTTACTGTGAAAAACATTTCGTCTAAAAGGGTACACTGCATGTTGACGCATCTCAAATGGGAGTGAATCTATCTAAATTTTATCCCTGTTGCCTGAAGCTATAAATATCACGGCCAATTACTACTAACCATTAAAAGCTAACGGAACAGCCATCGAACGAACCTGGAGCTGGTGGAATTCGGCAGCGCGTGGATATTTGGGGAGTGGAACACAGCTGCGGAGCCAGACAATCACTGAAAACAAAGTCGCACGCCGTTAAAATGATTCGCTGACTACGAAATCTGGTATTGGTTGTAACTTTTGCAAATGTAACCTAAATGCCGACACATCATAAAATCAGACACTCCGAAAGAATAGTACAGAAAACGAAACAAAACAATGTGTAGTACTTTCCACGCGTTATAAAAATAACGGTGAATTGTACATCAGTTAGCTTCAACCTATTAATTTAGTTACTTTCTAGAGAGAGTCTACTATATGCTGTCCTATCTAAGATGTGGAAACTCCTTGGCTCACGAACTGCAGGTAGACAACGTTACTCTGATTCCGAATTAATTGCGCTAAAACAGGGGAGAAGGGCAGCTCATTTTCTTCTATCACGTTACGGGGGGGAAAGCGTCACGGAAATGTTGCACGAATTGGGGTGGAAATCATTAAAATAAAGACGTTATTCATTGCGGCGTGATCTGTTTGCGAAGTTTCAATCATCGACTTTTAGTTCTGAATGTGAAAATATTTTTCTAGCACCCACTTACTTAGGGAGACACGACCATCCCTATAAAATAAGAGAAATCAGATCGAAAACGGAACGATTTAGGTGTTCTTTCTTCCCGCGCTCTATTAGAGAATGGAACGCTAGAGAAAAGTTATGAAAGTGGTTAATGAACCCTCTGCCAGGCACTTGAATGTGATTTGCAGAGTATCTATGTAGATGTAGATGTAGATACGGTTACTGGCACCTAACGTAAGCATTAACATCGAATAACGCCTCGCTCACATTTCTCATTATAAGAAAGGATGTAATATTTCGATATGCAGAAACGTAATGCTTTCGAATTTTTATTTTGTTTTCAATATCAATTGAAACGTTACATATTTGTGTTAATCGGTCGATTTTCCCGCTTCGGTTTTGGAAGGTGCACTTCTATAATATAAAGGGACACTGAATTGTAGGATGTATTGTGACAATGTTTAGCGTAACTATCTGGGTGCGTGAGAAGCAGCGTACTGTGAGTTTCTGATAGCGAGTAACGTCCTCCAATTGAAATCCATAGAAAAATTACGGGTAGGAACGTAGGAAAGAAATGATATTTTCTCTTGAATTTACTATTTTTTTATTCTAACTGCCTCCGTTAGATGCGGACAGCAAGGCACTAACGAAGTGATGTTTCTTGTTTTCCGGTAAGGCGTGCAAAATTTATTGAAGATCGCAATAAAACTGTAGATTAGCGTCTAAGTATGTTATAACGTATCCTCCGCCACGCACCATAGAAAACCTTTTAGAGAAAATGCCATTTTTTTGTTTTGAAATGCAACTGTGTCAAATTAAAAACCTTATGAAATTGCGAATCTAATCCGAAGATACCATATTACCTATTTCAATCATTTCGCATTTTCAGCGCCAGAAACCGGATCCGGCTTTGAATATAACTATCCAGAGACCTACTGAAATAAACACACAAACACACACACACACACACACACAAACACACACAAACACACACACACACACACACACACACACACACACACACACACACACACTTTCGTTAAAATCGTTCCTACGGATACTAAGGAGTTCTTTGACATACAGTCAGTGCTATCAGCATGTTTACGTCATTTCTTTCAGATACATGCTTTCCCACTCCCATGAACCACAGACACTGCCGAGGTGGGATGGATTGCGTGCCTCAACGATACACATAGCCGTACCGTAGGTACAATCATAGCGGAGGGGTATCTGTGGAGAGGCCAGACAAACGTATGGTACCTGAAGAGGGGCTGCAGCCTTTTCAGTAGTTACAGGGTCAACACTCTGGATGATTGACTGAGCTGGCCTTGTAACATCAGCTAATGTGGCTTTGCCACACAGTTACTGGGAACAGCTGAAAGCAAGGGTAAACTACAGCCGTTACTTCTCCCGAGGACATGCAGCTGTACTGGATGAAAATATGATGATGGCATCCTCTCGGGTAAAATATTCCGGAGGTAAAATAGTTCCCCATTCGGATCTCCGAGCGGGGACAACTCAGTAGGATGTTGTCATCGGGAAAGACAGCACTGGCATTCTACGGATCGGGGCGTGGAATGTTAGATCCCTTAATCGGGTAGGAAAGTTAGAAAATTTAAAAAGGGAAATGGATAGGTTGAAGTTAGATATAGTGAGGAATAGTGAAGTTCGGTGGCAGGATGAACAGGATTTCTGGTCAGGTGATTACAGGAGAATAAATACAAAATCAGTTGGTGGTATCACAGGAATAGGATTCATAATGAATAAGAAAATAGGAATGCGGGTAAACTACTATGAGCAACACAGTGATAGCATTATCATTGTCAAGATAGATACGAAGCCAACACCGACAACAGTAGTACAGGTTTATATGCCAACTAGCTCTGCCGATGATGAGGAGACTGAAGAAATGTATGAGTTAAAAGAAATTATTCAGACTGTTAAGGGAGAGGAAAACTTAATTGTGATGGGAGACTGGAATTCTGTAGTAGGAAAAGGAAGAGAAGGAAAAATAGTAGGTGAATATGGACTGGGCAGAAGGAATGAAAGAGGAAGTCGGCTGGTAGAATTTTGCACGGAACATGATTTAATCGTAACAAACACGTGGTTTAAGAATCACAAAAGAAGATTGTGTACGCGGAAGAGACCAGGAGACGCCGGAAGGTATCAGATAGATTTTATAATGGTAAAACATAGATTCTGGAACCAGGTTTTAAACTGTAAGACATACCCAGGAGCAGATATAGACTCTGACCATAACTTGTTAGTCATGAACTGTAGGCTGAAACTGATAAACTGCAGAAAGGTAGGATAATAAGGAGATGGGGCTAGGATAAATTGAGGGAACCCGAAGTTCTTAAGAATTTCAAAGGAAGCTATAGGCAACAATTGACAGAATCGGGGGGAAATAAAACCGTAGAAGAGGAATGGGTAGCATTGAGAGATGAAATACTGAAGGCAGCAGATGACAAAGTAAGTAGAAAGGCAACACCTACAAAAATCCTTGTGTATCACAGGAAATACTAAATTTAATTGGTGAAAGGAGTAATGTAACAATGCAGTAAATGAAATAGGCAAAATAGAGTACAGACGAGTAAGAAATGAGATTGACAGGAAGAGCAAAATAACTAAGTAGGAGAGGCTATAAGCCAAATGCGAATCTGTAGAAGAATGTATAAGAAGGGGAAAAGTAGATACTTCCTGCAGGAAAATAAAAGAGACATTTGGAAACAAGAAAAACAGCTCTATTAATATCAAGAAATCAGATGGAAAACCAGTTCTCAGCAAAGAAGGGAAAGAAGAAACGTTGAAAGAGTACACAAAGGAGAGCTACAAAGGAATTGAACTGAGAAACAATGTTGTAGGAAGGGAAGAGGAAGTAGATCAAGATGAAATAGGAGATACTATACTGAAAGACCTAGTTCGGAAAAAGGCTCCGGGAGTAGATGACATTCCCTTAGAGCTACTAAAGTCTCTGGGAGAGACATCCATGACGAAACTATTTCACCTGGTGTGCAAGATGTATGAGACAGGCGAAATACCCTCAGACTTAAAGAGAAATATAATAATCCCCATTCCAAAGAAATCAGGCGTAGACAGGTGTGAAAATTACAGAACCATCAGTCTGATAAGTCATGGTTGCAAAATTTTAACACGAACTATCTACAGGAGAATGTAAAAGCTGGTAGAAGCTGACCTCGGGGAAGATCAGTTTGGATTCAGGAGGACCGTAGGAACTCAGGAGGCAATACTCACTTTACGGCTTATCTTAGATTAAGGAAAGGCAAACCTACATTTTAGCTTTTTAAGATTTGGAGCTTTTGACAATGTTGATTGGAATACGCTCTTTCAAATTCTGAAGTCAGCAGGGGTAAAATACAGAGAGAGTTATTTACAACTTGCACAAAAACCAGACCGCAGTTATAAGGCTCGAAGGGCATGTAAGGAAAGCATTAGTTGGGAAGGGAGTAAGACAGGGTTGTAGCCTTTCTCCAATGTTATTCAATTTGTACATAGAGCAGGCGGTGAAGGAAAGCAAGGAAAAAATTGGAATATGGATTACAGTTCAAGGTGAAGAAATAAAAACATTGCATTTTGTTGATGAAATTGTAATTCTGTCAGAGACAGCAAAGGACCTGGAAGAGCAGTTGGATGGAATGGATAGTGTGTGAAGAGAGCGTATAAAATGAACATTAACAAGAGTAAAACAAAGATAAAGGAATGCAGTCTTAGAAAATCAGGCGATGCTGAAGGCATTAGATTAGTTAATGAAACAGTGAAGGTGGTAGATGAGTTTTGTTACTTGGGTAATAAAATAACATATGACGGTTGCAGTACAGAGGATATAAAATGCAGAATGGCAAAGGGAGAAAAGCATTTGTGAAAAAGAGAAATTTGCTAACATCGAGTATTAGTGTAAGTGTAACGAAGTCTTTTCTGAAGGCATTTGTGTGGAGTGTTGCCTTGTATGGGAGTGAAACATGTACGATAAACAGTGCGGACAGGAATTGAATAGAGGCTTTTGAAATGTGGAGCTATAGAAGAATGCTGAAGATTATGTGGGTAAATCGCGTAACTAATGAAGAGGTAATGAACAGAATTGGCGAGAAAAGGAATTTTTGTCATACCTTGACTAAAAGAAGGGATCGCTTAGTAGGACACATTCTTAGACATCGAGGAATGATAAATTTAGCATTGGAGGAAAGTGTGTGTGGTAAAAATCGCAGAGGGAGGCCAAGAAACGCATATAGTAAGCAGATTCAAATTAATGTGGGTTGCCCTTCTTATGAGGAGATGAAAAGACTTGCTCAGAATGGAGTAGGGTGGAGAGCTGCATCATACCAGTTTCCGGAACAAAGACCATAACAACACAACATGCTTTTTTCAGGTACGAATTCCTCGCGGTAAATAATAAACGACAAAGCTGAAATTAAAATACACGATATATTTATTAAGCAGTTATATCAACTGCAGTTCGAGGCGCTTTAAACTGTTCTTCGGAATATTTGGAATAATACAAATCGAATTAAGGACAGTTGCAGTTAAAGTTGTTCACTTCCAAAGCCGACACCCAAAAGCCCCTGTACAGCCCCCGGAGTCAGGAGGAGAGGGGGATAACTTTGAAATCTTAAACAGAAAACCCTATTTTTATTCCAGATTTGAATTGTCCTAGAAAAAAAGTGTATCTGCTGTATGAAACATTTTTTTTTTTTTTTTCGTTCGTGATGAATGTCTCCGTAACCGCCAGAATTAAAAATGAGTTGAAAAATGTTGTAAAAAGGTAATATCACAAACAAATAGACAATGGACCATTTTTATATGTCAAACACTTTCAGATTCAGCATATATTTTGATGATACTACGAAACGTCGTTGCAGAAGGCACAGTCCTATCAGGGAACAGATTAACATGCCTTTGACGAGATCCTCCAACAGTTCTGTGGAATTCAGAGTACGAGAAAATGATATTCTCTCTCTCTGAAATCGTTAAAATCGTGCTACAATTGCGTAGAGATATACAATTCAAATCTTTAAAGTACAATGAATAGTCTGACAACAGATTTAGGGCATGATCAATGTATAAACTTCACTCGATTGTAGGGGGTTGGTAATGATAACAGTATCAAAAATATGTATTTCGATTTTCCTAATCTGCATTTGTTTGAGATATTACCGTTTCTTAACAATTTTCAAATCATTTTACTTTTGTCAATTTCAGAGCCAACTATCATGAAACTAAAATATGTTTCATGGAAAAGTTACAATTTTAACTGCGGAGAATCAAATTCTGCAATAAAATATAGAGTTTCTTATTTAATGTCTCAAAGTGACCCCTCATACAGGGGGTAGTACATGGGCGTCGAGCTTCATGGTAATGGATATCTCACTTCGAGGTGAACTTTTTTTTTTTTTTTTTTAATCTGATATGTATTCTTGCTGCTATACGACTAACTTTTCGAACCTTAATTACTCAAAGGTGACAAAGACGTCCGTAGTCTCTTGCATTCTTTGCGGAAGAGCCTAAACTCTACAAAGCAATTTGCTTTTGCCGTTTTGCTCAGCATTCAAAGAAGTATTCATCTTTCACAAATATTTATCATCGTTGATGTTCCATTATGCTATACTATACCAATTGTTTTGATTAAGAGTAAGATGATTTATGACTTTGCCATAACGGCTAGTTCTGTATAACGCGCTTACTTTATTTTTCTATCCGTTGTTCGACTTCATCCCCAAAAGGCAAGGAGTTACCTCTGACAGTCAGTCGCCAAATTTGTAGAATGTCAAATTAATCTGTGACTTATAAAAAACCCTTTTAAATATTTACTATTTACAAACTATACCAGCTAACGTATTTTCGACAGCCGTGTAATAAACTGTGCTCATTTGGAAGATACAGGCGCATAGTTGTAATACACTGCCGCATGAGAGAACGTTTCCACAAATAAAAAGCAAATACCTTGTGAAATTCTGCAACTTCTACTAACTTAATGTAAACAAAACTCCACTTCAAGAAGAATGTGGGCTCTGTCCCGGATTGAGGATGTTTTCAGTTGTAATGTTTAAAGGGATCGCTGTTTTTAAGAGACGTTAAAAGCAGTCTGCAGATAGAGATTTTTAAATAGGAAAAGTCGTCTGTGATATACTGAAATAAATAGACTGCTGAATTAATTGCCAAACTAAGCAAAATGTTGGGAAGGATCGCCACAAAAATGTTTCTGGTACAAACACTGCCACAAATTCTTGTCATTAATATAATCCTTAAAAATAATTTACAATGGGCCTATTTATATGATATTTTATTATGGCTTACGTGAATCATATCTATTCTTTAAACAGTTACTGTATGTATTGTGCAATTGGATGACTGACATAAGTATCTGATTGCTGTCTCAGAAAACGTAAATTTATATCACCTGCGAGAATCTCTTCTGCTCTATAAAATGTAATGACATACACTTTCATATAATAATGACTTTCATCTAAAGAAGTATTATTTCAGACAACACTTTCAATCAGTAATATTCATTTGTCATTTTGTGTTGAATCAAGAAAAGGAATTTTAAAAACTAATCAGTATGATTTATCGTGTACTCAATATTTCTTTGAACATATCTCAAGTTGAAAGACAGGGGTTAGGCAACTTGAATGAAACAATGCTGCAAATAAAATTATGAATTATTGTCACGGAAGTGCATCCGCGTGCATTAATTTAGTTTTCAGAATATTACACATGCACTGTACACAGAGGCTTCCACTACTGAACTCTACCATCACTACTGTTGAACTTATGCACTGCAGAGCAGCTTGAAGTCTAAATTCTTTGACAAAGACACGCCATATCCTGAGAAGTTAGCTACGTCACAGATCACAAAGCTCAGTCAAACTTGGACAAATTCCAATGATACATGTTCCATCACTCCACAATTTCCAGTGATACGTGTTTCAAGTTATCCAGAGTGTTATGAGAGTAGAAGACGGACACTGTGTATAAGAGGAAATGAGAATCGCGTCCTATTTTTCTAGAAACGAGAATGACTGAAATGAACATCGGACCTCAGTGCTTCTGCAGCAACCTGTAACTGATGTGCCACAGTCTGCTACCCCCCACACCTGCCACCTCAGCAGCTTAGAGTCAGTTTCCGCTCACGTGCTTTTAAACGCTCGCGCTCCTAATGACGTTCCGCAGCGGACCGTAATTTCTAGGAAGCGCTAGATACTAACTGGAGCCTTCCCTTGAACCGCAGCAAATTAGTTCCTCCCTAGGAAACTGCAATTTAAGAGAAGCAGAGCAGATATCAGATGTCCGCCGCTGTTAGAGGACGTATGTTCACAGAGCTTCCCTGAGCGACTCGCAGTGATCATGTTGGGTACGGAAACGTTTCTTCTTATGCACCTTCTAAAGGGAAAGAAGGCGTTTTATTCTTGCAGCAACACTCGTCTGACCTACAATTTTTTTTTTTATCTACGTATATTTTATGCTGAAAACAGTAGACTGGCAGGGCGGGATTAAAATAGGTGAAAACAAAATAAGCAGTCTCGCATATGCGGATGACTTAGCTCTAATGGCCGATTCAATTGAAACATTGCAAACTAATATTTCAGAGCTCGATCAGAGGTGCAAGGATTATGATATGAAGATCAGCGTCTCCAAAAAGAAAATAATGTCTTTGGGAAAGAGATTTAAACAGATTGAGTGCCAAATAGGAGGAACAAAGTTAGAACAGGTAGACAGTTTCAAGTACCTGGGATGTATTTTCTCACAGGATGGCAACATAGTGAAAGAACTGGAATCGAGGTGCCGCAGAGCTAATGCAATGAGTGCTCTGCTAAGATCTACTCTCTTTTGCAAGAAGGAAGTCAGACTAAGTTAGCAGTGCACCGGTCTAACTTTCGACCAACTTTTTTGTATAGGAGTGAAAGTTGGGTGGACAAGGGTTACATTATTCACAAGGTAGAGGTTACAGATATGAAATTGGAAAGAATGACTGCAGTTACTAATTTACTAACGGGAACAATGGCAGGAGGTAATCAAAGAAAAACTGGGAATGAACACCATAGATGAAGCAGTTAGCGCGAACAGACTGAGATGGGGTCATGTTACACGCATGGGAGTAGCAAGGTTACCTAAGAGACTCATGAGCTCGGCAGCGGAGGGTAAGAGGAGTCGAGGTAGACCAAGAAGAAAGTACTTAGATTCGGTGATTCAAAAATGTTCAAATGTTTGTTAAGCTTATGGGACTTAACTACGGGGTCATCAGTCCCTAAACTTACAAACTACTTACGAACTAGGACGGCACAAATATCCAAGCCCGGGGGGGGATTCGAATCCCCGACCGTAGTGGCCGTGCTGACTGTGACTGGAGCGCCTCAGTCCCCTCGGCCACCGCGGCCGGCTAGATTCGGTGAAGAATGATTTTGAAGTAAAAGGCATAACATCAGACGAGGCATCAATGTTAGCATTGAATAGGAGATCATGGAGGAATTTTATTAGAGATATTATGCTCAAGACTGAAAGCTGAAAGCATAATCCGTCTCAAAATGTTTGTATAGTCTATGGGACTTAACTACGTGGTCATTAGTCCCTAAACTTACAAAATATGTATGAACTAACTAAGACTGAGGACGGCACCGTAGTGGCTGTGCAGACCGTGACAGGAGCGCCTCAGTCCCCTCGGCCACCGCGGCCGGCAGTCAGTCTCTAATGACGATGATGATGATGATGATGAGGTATATTTTACGTAAATTGTTCGTAAATTACCCTCACAGCTTACGTGCGATAGTGACTGAGATGTGATATGCATAAAGCGCCGTATCGTCATCTTTATGTCTTACAGGTGAATTACTGTAATCGCCATCCTTTTCAACCACTTTCTAATTTCACCATATTGAAACTATTTTTGTTGTTAATCGGAAATGGAGACTACAATAGAGGCTATGTGCGGAAGGTGGAAACTATTTCTGGTGAAATGCGGAAGTTCATACAATTTCTATTATTATATGCACTGAAGTGTGAAATTAACTGCACATAACTGTCATGTTTAGAGTTTCATGCAAATACAAATTTCTTACTTTTCAATCTGTTTTAAAATGTATATAACTAAGAACTAGGTATTTCTTAATTCCCATTTCACTTTGATAGGTTCAGTGTTGAAGCAGTTAATTATCTATATAGAAACTAAATTCTGTTCATAAATCTAGAATTTCAGTGAATAACGTCGCCTGGATTTCCTAATACACGAGGATCTGTTGAAAATATTTCCGCACTTTTACTCTGTTTCCAATATTTGTTGAGGCATTAAATTTGTCACAGATATAATAAATTTCCTTTTTCAATGAATCTCACAAATTAACAAATAGCAAATACACCCTGTCAAAGATAATCGCTGCCGAAGTAAACCACCTGCTTGCAAAGCACTATACTGCACATGACTTCACCATTACCCTTGCAGCGTCCACGATACTTCTTGTTGAATCTGACATGTAGTACGGATCGGGTTACAAAGGGTCTTGGCAGATTGCCGCTGGATCTCCAAAAGTAGCTTGAGACATCAATTACTGTGGCTTGTCTGTTGAGGGACGTGAAGCAGCTGGTGCGTTTCTGAAATACTTACACTGATTTATATGCCTTGCTACTGTAGCTGAGTAAGAAAACGAAATCACATATTCACATCACTTGAATACACGTGCTAAAGTAAAACAATGTACCAGCGGCAGCTACAGAATTTTTTTCTGGGTGGGGGGGGGGGGCACAGTCTGAGGAAGGTGAACATATCCTTAAGGGCTTTGTGAGACTAATTTTAAAACACATACACAAACACACACATATATATACCGGGTGCACTGAGACCCTACATCACCTCAGACAGACGGGGACTCCCCAATCACGTACCCTGTCTGACCCCAAACATTATTTGACAGTTAGACTCGCAGCTGATCCTTTATTCTCGCCAGGAGCCCGGTCCTCGCGTGCACCCAGAGTGAAATATACATCAGTCCTCGACACCGAGACTTTTAATTAAGAACCTGCGACGTGCGTTCTTTCAGAATTCGCTATACGTTCCTAAGTATACCAGGTGCTCAAAAAGTCAGTATAAATTTAAAAACTTAATAAATCATGGAATAATGTAGATAGAGAGGTAAAAATTGACACACATGCTTGGAATGACATGGGGTTTTATTAAAAGGAAAAAAAAATTTAAAAAAATGCTAGACGCGTGAAAGATCTTTTGCGCGCATAGTTTGGTGATGATCGTGTGCTCAGCCGCCACTTTCGTCATGCTTGGCCTCCCAGGTCCCCAGACCTCAGTGCGATTATTGGCTTTGGGGTTACCTGAAGTCGCAAGTGTATCGTGATCGACCGACATCTCTAGGGATGCTGAAAGACAACATCCGACGCCAGTGCCTCACCATAAATCCGGACATGCTTTACAGTGCTGTTCACAACATTATTCCTCGACTACAGCTATTGTTGAGGAATAATGGTGAATATAATGAGCATTTCCTGTAAAGAACATCATCTTTGCTTTGTCTTCATTTGTTATGCTAATTATTGCTTTTCTGATCAGATGAAGCGCCACCTGACAAACTTTTTCGATTTTTTTTGTGTGTCAATTTTTACCTCTCTATCTACATTATTCTGTGATTTATTATGTTTTCATATTTATACTGGTTTTTGATCACCTGGTATATGTATATTGGAAATAAATTTTATTACAGTTACTGTCACATATAAATGCTATAGGAAACACACGAAATACGTTCCAAACCACAGTCGCTTCTTAGAAAAACACTTTTTAATTTACTTCCATCTAACTACCAATGCACTATTTAATAGTTTCTGCGCACTATTGCGTCATTTTCAAATTCTTATGATCACGAAAATATCACAATGATTCAATCACATTAAACAGTGTATATTTTCAAATTTGTCACCCAATAAAAAAAAGAGAATTTAGAGCGTGAATGCACTGTGTTCAGCTGTGGGCACACTTGGTTCATCCTTCATCATCATAAAGGTTGACACACTTGCCAACAGCTGAACACTGGGTATTCAGGCTCTGAATACGTTCCTCGAAATATTTACAATTTTGGAATAATTGGACTATAAGATGTTCAAAATGTTCAAATGTCTGTAAATCTATCGGACCAAACTGCATGGTCATCAGTCCGTAGCTTACAAACTACTTAAACCTAGGTAAACTAACCTACGGACAAACACACACACCCATGCCCCAGGGAGGACTCGAACCTCCACGGCGAGCAACCGCGCGCTCCGCAGCGAGGTGCTTTAGACCGCTCGGCCACTCCACCGCGGCGGACTATAAGACTGAATAAGACTGACCACTTGAAAATTCAAACAATTGTACAATACGGCCGGAAAATGTTTTGTAGATATTAAATGAGCCAAATGACTTAATGGTGACTGTACAAAAACGTAGTACATATTGTATCAAAAAAGTTCAAATGTCTGTAATCTGTAGGGACCAAACCGCTAAGGTCATCGGTCTCTAGTATTACAATCTTTAACTTATTCTAAGGACAACACACACACCTACGCCAGAAGGAGGTCTCGAACCTCTTGTGGGAGTGGCCACGTACTCCACGACGTTGCGCCCCAGATCACACGACCATTCCTGTACGGCGCACATGGTTTGATAAATTATTAAACGTTTCACTGTTTAATGGGGTTGAACCATTGTAATATTTTTTTTTAATCATAGGAACTTGAGAATGACGCCATAGTGCTTCGAAAATAGTAGTGCATTGGTAATTAGATGGAAGTATATTAATTTGACAAGTGAAGACTATTTTACCTGGTGATGCTAGCAGCACAAAACATCTGCAGTACTTGAAGGACATCCATTTATTTTGGATTGCTGTCAACATTACGCTGCCCCTAGACGCGAAATATTAGTGTACAAGTTGTTACGGGCAACGAACAGTACAGTAACCGGAGTAGCTGTGTCACTAACAAACAATGCAGAAATTGGAAAACAGCGTATCCTAAAAGGTCCCCAAACAAACAAAGAAACAAACAGCTAGTAAATACGAGTATGTCCTGCAAAGTTTGATATTCCGTCAAAATGTAAAAGTAGGTTTCTTGTGTTCTTCTTCATTCTTTGAAAAGTAGCTGTGCAAAACGAGAGGTTTTCAAGAAGGTTTTCGCGATCAACAAAATTACACTTGAAGCATCCTGGCAGATTGAAATTTTTCAAGAAAGCTTTCGCGATCAGCAAAATTACACTTGAAACTACCTGGCAGATTGAAATTGTGGGTCAGAAACAGGATTCGAACCTGGGACCTTTGCCTTTCACTGGCAAGCGATATACCACCTGAGCTATCCTGGCTGGATTCACGGTCCGTCCATAAAACTTTACTTCTGCCAGTGCCTTGTCTCCTACTTTCCAAACTTCACAGAAGTTCTCCTGTGAACCTTTCAGGACTAGCACTCCTCATTCTGGAAACATCCCTTAGGCAGTGGTTAAACCATGTCTCTGCCACATCCTTTGTTCCAGGATCCAGGAGTGAAAGTCCTGCAAGGTTCGCAGGAAAACTTCTGTGAAATTTGGAAAGTAGGAGCTTCGGAACAGGCAGAAGTTGCGACGACGGACTGTGAAGCGTGTCGGGATAGTTCAGACGGTTGAGCGCTTGCCTGCGAAAGTCAAAGGTCGCAGGTTCGAAACCCGGGTACAGCACACAATTTAAATCTGCCAGGAAGTTACATAGGAGCGCACACTTCGCTGCAGTGTGAAAATTTTATTCTGAAAATTACACTTGACTGTGTTTCAAGAAAGATTACTACTACCATGAAAATCCTTTGTATCTGATGTGTGGAAAAATGCCGTTGAAATTTCTAATTTACTCCAATAATTGGAAAATCGAAACGTGTAGCTTCGATTAAATCTGTTATAATGGGTGGGAGTACCATTTCTTAGTGTATAGGAAAAGAATCAGATAAGCCGTTTTGAATGTGTCAGCCTGAACGCAGCCTTTGAAATTCATATATTTTTTACATAATTAAATCTTTTAATTTACTTACGTATGAGTAAAACATGCACAATAGCTCATTTATCTCCCAAGCAATTACGAAACAATAAACAACTTTTATTTATTTTTATCGTAAATTACTGACAAAAAAGAGTAAGAAGCAATTAAATGGAAGCACAACACAAAGAGTCAAATTACGTTATGTTAATTACAGGGATTTTGCATTTTTAAACACTCACAATTACATGCTGCCCGTAAGTAAAAGTTAATTATTGTAATGCTAAGATACTTTCCCTGCCTCCCTTCCTCACCATCTCTCTCTCTCTCTCTCTCTCTCTCTCTCTCTCTCTCTCTCTCTCTCTCTCTCTCTCTCTCTCATTTTTCGTCGGTCCGTCTGTGGGGAGCACGTGCCCCTGCGCCCCCCTCTCCCTGAATCCGCCCTTGCAATGTACACACACGTCTAAGCATAACCCTCAACAAAAATGGTACGCCAGTCACAATCATTTCACCCACAAAATTGGTGATATCGTTTAAAAAATTAAAATATCCTTAAGGAGAAATAGGACAATGCAAACCCTATCAGGCAGTAGAGAAAGACCAAAACCACTCCAGGAATAAATCCGTTAACACATAGATGACCACAATGTTGTTAGTAGTGAATTCAATAGTGTAAATGTTTGGCAAATGATTTGACATTCCATCTTTTTCTGAAATTACCTAATTATCTAACTGTATTTGGCATATGTTCTGCGCCGCGGCGAATTAGTCGCGCGTACTGGAGCGCCGTATTATGGGGATGAGCAGATATTAAGTAAAGTAACTGAAAATAAACTGGTTCATTAATAAAAAGTTGGAGTTGTGATCGAATTTGCGGGTAATAAACACACCACGAGAAGACGGCCAAGGTTCCAGACGTTCAGAAAGTATCCTTAAATACCTTCCTTACGTCCTAGAAGAAGACGAAAAAAAATCTTTTTTAATTTTATTTATAACTAAAAGAAATCGGTAAGACTTCGGTTTATTAGGGATATAGTAGTTAGGCGCCAACGCCTGAAGTGGAAAAGATTAGGTAAAAAAATAAAAAATAAAATTAAAATTAAAAAACGAGACAAGAAAAAAAATTAAAAAGAGAAAAAAACGTGGCAAAGTGCGCGTTTCGTGAACCGAGAGCGCAGTATCAAATCCCGTTCATATATTAAACAATAAAAATAAATTTAAAAAAGTGGTCTAAAGCACCTACCTAGTGAGTTGGAGGTTCCCGGGTTCAAATCCCGGCTACCGCATAAATTTTAATTTAATGTCTCTCCTTATGTTTAAGATTTTATTATTATTATTATTATTATTATTATTTGTGTTTGAACACTTACAGAATTTTAACATCTAATAGCAATTTTTACGAAAAGTGCACGTATTTTTCTGTATTCTTTTTTCTATATTTTATAACATGTTGTTAATAATGATGGTATAAGAAAAAGGAAAAAATAAAAAAAGAAATATTGTAGTGCGGTCCGTCGACCGCCGTCGGGGGTCCGAATCCCCCCTCGAGCATTGATGTTTGTGTCGTCTTTAGTGTAAGGTAGTTCATAAGTAGTTTGTAAGTTTAGGGGCTGATGACACCGCAGTTACGTCCCTTGAGATTAACAAATATTTGAACATTTTGAATATATGTTCTGTTTCGACATTCCGTATAAGAACGCATGTAAGTTTATAATTAAATACGATACTCACGTATTTTAAAAGGGGAAAATTGTTTTCCTTTGTTTAGGAAGGGTTAACATGTGATACATTGTAGTGATCGAAAGAAGTTATAACGTCAAGTCCAAATAACATGTACCCGGCCTACATAGTCTGAACCTCCGATAAAAGATAATCACAATCATACCGGGGTAACAACAGACAACAACAATGGAATGGAAATGATCATTCATGATAAATATTTCACACAGAAGGCGGCAAATAAAAATTAAAATTTGGCAAATGAGGAAAGACGTAACACAAATATTCAAACTTATTCACAATTCAGTATAGGGTAAGGAGGTACAAATTCGTTATAGGTATGTACAAATTCGTTATAGTTACAATTCCAATCAACATACGTTTTCGCGCCATTAGTCAGTCTCTTATTGTCTTGCTGTGTGCCGTTGTAGTGTAGCAAGTTTCTACAGCTCCTCCTGTCTTTTCCAAGAATACACTACTTTCTAATAAGGAGATATAATGTTTTTCCTGTTAACAGGTATGTGAAGCTAATAAGTCAATCGCGCTCTTATAAATTTTCTAGTTAAACGTGAATGGATTCGCTGCCAAAAATGCAATATTTGGTACCACGAAGTATGCGTTGGAGCCTAACGGAAAAAGTGCTTTTTATATTCCTTCAGGGACAGATACCTTTCCTCAGGAGTCTACAAACTACAATGTCCCGAATGCCCAGCTGATTATATAGGACAGACAGGCCGGACCTTTAAACTACGTTTTACTGAGCACCTTCTTACAAAAAAAGGCCAACTCAAAAAACATTCCTCTTTTGCAGAACACACTAAAGCATCCGATCATCAACAACCTACCATTGACAACATGCAAATCTTACATATAGCGCAGAAGGGGCGTAAGCTAAATTTACCGGAAGAGTTTGAGATAGCGAAGCGCGCTTACTTTGGACACCAACTCCTCCTAAACGATTAGTTGGCATGCAAAGATCAAACATTCCTAGATATTATGATGTCTCTGATCAAATAAAATTCCTCTCATTTACAAATACCAACATAAATTATAAACTTCTGTCCTACTTAATAACCTCCCTTTCGTTAAATTTGTATTCAGATAGCTAGATTTCACCCTTTCCGTCTTATACATCGACTTCCTATGTCACTCCCTACCCACATTCCCTTAGTCTGTACAAGTCGGCGGAGCAGCACACCACGCCCGCCCACCGCCCGTGAGCGCAATTGTAAACATGGGCTTATCTTGTGTCATCAGAGACCACCGCTTCCATTAAGGTAATCTTAAAAATCGGTTTTATGTTTCTCACATCTTTACCGAGTATGTTCCAAGTGTAATTCGTTGTTACCCGAACATTTGTAGGGCCACAAGGAAAACCAAAAAACATTCCTGGAAAATAGAAACACCGCAATAACAACTTACGGTCTCACACCACGGAGAGCGCATTGTAAGCTTTGTTTACAATTTATACTGTCTTCTTAACACAAAATAGGCCCATGTACCATTATAACCGTTTGTAATTCCGCCTTGTAATTTTGTGTAAATTCTGTCACGCAGATAATCTGAAGATGCCCTGCTAAAGGGCGAAACGCGTCATTAACTAATAAAAAATTTGCAATCAAGACGGTTTGAAGGAATATTTATTCCAACTGATTGCTGTTGTACACCATGGATTGGAACTCATTTTAAGTGCTTTTTATGTGGAAGATGTCCGTAATCCAAATTGTACCCAGTGTGGTACATTTTCGGTCAATTTTTCTCATGTCTTTCACCTTTTTCGTGTTTATATTAACATTTGTAATTGTCTAATATTTGTGTTACATATTAATTAAACATCCGAAAACAAGTGTCGCAGTTAAAATTATTTCTTTTCTGAATATATTTTCAGTTACCATAAAATTTGTCCGAAATGATAGAAACTGTACCACCTTATCATAAAAGTATATTAAAAAATCAAAACACAAACATACAAGTCATATGAAGAATAGCAGTCCAAGCATTTGCAGTATAGGTTACGTATGTATAAAAAATTTTACCGGATGAACACTGCTTCACGTTAATTTAACACACTTCGTGGAAAAGCACGACACAAAAATGAATGGACGTAAATAACACCATTGCACAGGGTGTTTCAAAAGTACATCGACAAACAATGAGGGGGTGCGTTGAGGAACAAAGTGAAGTCCGGAACGTGATCTCTCGACATTACAGATCATTGAAGCTCTGGGGGTTGGCGCCTGTAGCTCTGGCATGCCTCAAACAGTTAACGTTGATTTGATTTGATTTTTCCAGGGAAGACAAAACAGTCTTGGTTCAACCCGCCACTGCCCGCACCGAAACTAAGTTTATTGTGCGGTATAGCTCCCTGTATATCTAGTAAAGCCAACCAATGCCTTTGAACAATGCAAGGAGTCCCTTTACCAGTTCTTTATTAGACACAATTTCTTCGGATCTGGTTGTCCCAACCATTCTGTGCCTTTTATTCCCCAATGCAATGCATTCGAAGATTAGATGTGATGCAGTTTCATCACCGTCATCGCAGATCCTACATTTAGGGTCCTCTTCTGTTATTCCCATTGTACGTAGGTGTTTTTTTAAATTCCAATGATCTGTCAGCAATCCAACCATGAGTCTAATCTCTCTCCTGTTCAGACCCAGGATTGCAGAGCTTCTTCTAAAACATGGCTTTGGCATCATTACCTTGCCATGTTTTTGTTGATGGAACTTGGTCCAATATTCTACGTGCTGTCTTCTGAGCCAGTTACGTAGCTCCAATTTGATCATTGCCTTGGTGATTGTCAGGACAGGTTCCGGTCCAATAAATGGAGTCTCTGCCCCATCCTGGCTAATCTGTCGGCATGTTCGTCGCCACTGATCCCAGAGTGGCCAGGGACCCACAATAGGTTTACTCTATTGCTTTCCCCTAGCTCCACCAGAACTCTGTGACATTCTGCAACAATTTTAGACCTTGTCGCAGGAGCTGCCAGTGATCTCAGGGCTGCCTGGCTGTCTGAATAGATATAGATGCTACGATCTTTGTAGCACCTACGCAAATTCTCCTCCACGCACGCCTTGATGGCACTGATTTCGGCCTGGAATACTGAGGCCAGTTTTCCTAGAGAGATGACGCCCTCCAGTCTTGGCTGCACCCTATATACCCCGGCACCAGCTAACGTTACTTCGTGCGCTGATGGATTACAGGTGTAAGTTTTCAAGATGGAACTGACAACATTTTGTAAGATGGACGATATCTGATGGTTCCAGAGTGCCGTTACGTACAGTTGCAGAGGCTGTGCTGCAGTCCAGCAGCACATAAAGTCACAATTATCGCCATAAAGCTACTCTAGCACCAGGCTCCACCGCCTATGCCTTCGACAATCTGTAGCGTTGTTGGCTGACGTTTTCCGACAGGGGTCTTCCTCAAGAGGCGTTCCACATCGTCTCGAAGTTTATTACATGAAACAACAGCGAAAATCGAATATTATTATACATATTTTTTCGTTTTTTGGCCTCGTCTTCCGCAGTTGTAGTTATACAATTTGTATAAGTTATGGGGACCAAAATAATATTTATAAACACACAATACAGTCAGAACATCACACACAAAGTTGATAGCAGACGCCTGTTTTGACAGAAACGAAACAAAAACACACCTCACAGCGCGAACCAAAGAACTCGAAAGCAAAGAACACACACACACACAGACAATAGACAAACAAAACAAACGACATACAGAGCCTGCCAGGCCACAGAAATGGTTATGTTTCAAAAACTTTCGTAAGAAATGTTACTGTAAAAAAAAGTGTAAAATAGTGTAAATATAAGCAGTGACAGCAAGTGACAATTTGCTACAAACCACACATGAAGACAAACACATAAAAAAATTCGTGAGTAATATTAATAGTCCAAATTATTCAGAATCAAAACAATCCAATTGCATGAGAACTGTTACAGATCGAATTTCGTAATAACTAAAACAAATAACGTAATTGTACAGCTGACCACTGAAGATGCTTTAAAATAAAGCGAAACGCGTCTGGTCTAAAGAAGACTAATTTACATTTGCAAAAGACGGTCCCATAACCTATACAAATTGTATTATTATTATTATTATTATTATTTAGCTTACTGTTTACTGCAGGATATACTGCCATCATCGGCTGCATATAGCACATACTAATCTCATTCCATATTAAACTAAGTAGAACTGAAGTTTTTGGCCAAGACTGTCACTGGCATGTCATAATGAAAATAAAATGTCTCCCAAACATGTAAATCCACGTGGATAATTTTGTTTCTAAGGCCACTCGAGTATCTACATCTAGGTACATTCCAAGTCACATTGAATTGCATGGAAGAGGGTTCATGATTTTTCTTTCCCGCGTCCACTGTCTCAAAGGACGCGGGAAAAAGGAACAGCTACAACTTTCTTTTTTCGATCAGAATTTTCTTATTTTGTTTTAAACCTCATGTCTCCCTACGTCGGTGGGTGCTAACAAAATGTGTTCGCAATCTGAAGAGAAAGTTAGTGAAAGAAATTTCGCAAATAGATCTCGCCGCAACGAATAAGGCCTTTCTTTTAATGATTTCCACCCGAACTCGCGCATTATTTCCGTGATACTCTTTCCCCTTTCACGCAATAATAAAAATCGAGCTGCCCTTCAATGAACTTTCTCTAAATCGTTCGTCAGTACCACCTGGTGTATATCCCAAAATGCCCAGCAATACTCCCAAATAGGACACACACATGTAGTTTTGGCAGTTTCTTTAGTAGAACTGTAGCAGCTTCTAAGTGTTCTGCCACTGAAACGTAGCCTTTGATTCGACTTCCCTACAATATTTTACATATGTTCTTTCCAGTTTTATGTTGTTCGTAATTGCTATTCCTAGGTATTTAGTTGAATTGAAGGCCTGTATTATTGACTGATTTATCGTGTAAATGAAGTTTAACGGATTTCGCACTTTCCATTACAAAGGGTTAATTGCCAATTTTTTCCCATGCAGATATCTTACGTACATCATTTTGCTTTTGTTCTTTTACAGACTTTACTAACCGATGACAGCATAATCCACGAATAGTCTAAGAGCTACTCAGAGTCTCTCCTAAATCATTAATAAAAATAGGGAACAGTAGGGGCCCTACAACACTTCCCTAGGGGACGCCAGATATCACTTCTCTTCTATTCGATGACATTGCAACGCGTCCTTTCTGACAGGAAATCACGAATCCAATCGCACTATTGTGGGAATATTCAATAAGCACGCTATTTGATTAGAAGAAGCTTGTTAGGTACAGTGACCTAAATCTTCCGAAAATCTAGTATTACAAAATCTATTTGAAATCCTTTGTTGGTGGCACTCATCGCATCATGTGAGTAAAGAGCTAGCTGGGTTTCACAAGAACGATACTTTCTGAATCCGTGTTTCTCTTCAAGGTAGTTCATACTATTTGAAGGAAATATATGCTCTAAAATCCTGCTGCAAACCGAAGTCAATGATATATGCCTGTAATTTTGCGGATCACTCCTCTAGCCTTACTTAAATGTAGGAGTGATCTGTGCAACGTTTTAGTCTTTGAGTACTGATCTTTCACTGAGCGAGCGGCTGTACATGATAGCTAGGTATCGGGCTATGGCATCAGCATACTCTGAAAGGAGCCTAATTGGTATACAATCAGGACCGTGAGACTTACTTTTGTTAGGTTATTTATGTTTTTCTAATACTCCAGGGGTATCAAGTTTTAAATTACGCAGGCAGGCACCTATTTTTGATACGAATTCGTCTTCTTTGGTGAACGATTTTCGGAAAGCCGTGTTAAGCAATTCTGCAAAACTGTCATCAGTAGAATCACCATTGCTATCGTGTAGTGAAGGTACGATTGTGTTTTGCCGCTAATATACTTTTACGCACGACAAGAGTTCTTTAGGATTCTCTACCAAATTACGTGACAGAGTTTCGTTGTGCTAACTATTGTAAGCTTCTAGCACTGAAGTTACAGCTTAAGTTCTAGTTTCTGTAAAAGATTGCCAGTCTTGGTAATTCTGCGTCCGTTTAAATTTGGCATGCTTTTTTTCTTTCCTTTTGTAAGAGTAATCTAACCTGTTTTGTATACCACTGCGGGTCGTCCCCCTCTTTTGTTAATTTGCGTGGTATAAATCTGTCAATAGTTGTCGATATTATTTTTTTAATGTAAGCCACATCTGATCTACATTCACGTTGTTAGTTTCGAAAGACTGAAAATTCTCTCTCAAGATAGTGTTAATTGATTTTTTATCGGCTTTTTTGAATAAATATACTCTACTTTTAAATTTGGTGTATTTGGAAAGTCCGATATTCAATCTCGCTACGACAACTCTGAGTTCAGAAATTAGCTCAGAATTATTTGTTGCTAAGAGATCAACAAATTTCTGAGAATGCGTTCAGTACAATTTCAGACGATGTTTTATGCTTGTCTCTAGTTTTGAACACGTACTTTTGCTAACATTTCGAGGGTAAGTTAATGTCATCACCCATTAAAATTTTATGATTGGAGTACGTTTTTGAAATTTGATCCAAGCATTCTTTGACAATTTCTGCAATCGAATCGTCTGAGTCAGGGGATCAGTAAAAAGAACCAATTATTAATTTTAGTTGCAGGTAGAACTTCTACTCATACCAACTCACAGGAAAAATCTACTTCAGTTTCGTTACAGGATAAAATGCTTGTGACAGTAATAAATACGCCGCCTCCTGTTTTATTCGATGATCAAGGAGGGAGGTGAGAGCTTGCACTTACAGATATGTAAACTGGTCCAGTTGATACGGGAGAAGGAGACGCTTCCAGAAGAATGAAAAGTGTCTATAATATGCCCAATATACAAGAAAGTGAGCAAAATGGATTGTGGTAACTATAGAGGTATCAGCCTGTTGAATGTAACATATAAGGTACTGTCTAACATCATACTCACAAAATTGCAAGCATTCATAGAGAAAGACGTACAGGAATACCAAGCTGATTTTCGACCAAACAGATTAACAACAGACCACATTTTCACTCCGAGACAACGAAAAACACTGGGAATATCACAAATATATCTACAGTCTGTTCGTGGATTTTCAACGTGCATATGACAGAATCCACAGGAAAAGCCAGTACAATGCAATGCGTGACCTCAGAATACCTGAGAAGCTAGTGAGAATAGTGCAGACCTGTATGGAAAAGTTAAGGCAGAATTCCTTTTCTGAGGAGTCACATCAGAAACATTCGAGATTGAAACAGGTCTCAGACAAGGGGACGCACTCCCATTTGTTCATTAAAATGTCATCTTGGAGAAAATAATAAGAGAGTTTAAGCAACAGGAGTGGGCTGGAGTACAGATGGACGGTAACTTCGATTGTCTCGCATATGCAGGTGGCATAGTCCTGCTAAGTAATAAAAGCACGGGTTGAAAGGAATGTAACAACAAATGGACAGCTATGCACAGAAGGTTGGGCTCGAAGTAAATGTTTTTAGAGCTTATGGGACTTAACTGCGGGGTCATCAGTCCCTAAACGTACAAACTACTTATGAACTACCTACAACTAAGGACGGCACAAGCATACATGCCTGATGGGGTGATTCAAGTCTCCGACGGGAAACGGCCTCAAGCATCGCAGCATAGCGCCACAATGCTCTCGGCCGCTCCGCCGCAGCGGGCTCAAAGTAAATATATATATATATATATATATATATATATATAAACAGAGTTTATGCAATTAGGAAGAAGACAAGAGCAAGAAGAATTCCTGGAGACAAATGGCATGAGATTCAAATACTTGGGATCTTGGTTTACTGCAGACAACAAAATAGAAATGGACATCAAGGAAAGAATAGAAGCGGGAATGAAATGCATGCATTCCCTGAAAGAGACACTCGGCTCTAAATCAATTTCAGTTAACACTAAGATGAAAATCTTTAACACGGTGGTATACCCAGCGGTAATGAACGTTTCAGAAACATAGAGCATGACTAAATGAGACAAAAAAAAAACTATTAATATTTGAGAAAAAGTAATGAGGAAGTTATGGGGCCACTTTTAGATAACGGAGAATGGAGGAGGACGAATGAGGAAAACTACCTTCTGATGCGACAGCCAAATATCTTACAAAAAAAGAGCAAGAGAATACATTTGGTGGGCCATGTAACTCGTATGCCAGGAGAAAGACAGTCGAGGATGGCACGCCCCACTGGTCGACCAAGGCAGGGCTGGATGGACGATCTGGCGAAGGACCTGGCAGCCCTGGGGATTGAAGACACCTGGACGAACCAGGCGCAAAACAGGAGGGGATGGAGGCAGCTTGTGGAAACAGCACTTGGTCTGCAGGGCCTGTGATCGCTGGACTGTTATTAATTGTTGTTCTAGCATTTCTAGAGATTTCAGATCCGACAACTGGCGGGTTTATTGTATTTATTGTCTCTCAGATAGTAGCATAAATCATAAAGTCACAGGGAAACCTAAAATGAGCAGTAAAACACGGCAGTGCGATCATTCACGCTCATATTGTTTTCAAATAAGAAAAAAAAAATTGAGCTTTTGAATCTTCAAGAAATAAAACACTTCTCCGTTGCAAATTGGCTGAAGTCAACTGACATAAGTGATAACCCGTTTCAGTGTCACCACTTTCCATGTTTTTAATCATGACCAATGCTGCTTCCGCAGTTTCAGATACGCAAGTCTGTAGATGCGCCTTGAGTACGAAACGCGTTAGTGTTATATAAATTGAATATATAGAAACAAGTTTTTATTGCTGAGAAAAAAATTGTTGGTGCACTAGAACATAGTGTGAAGGAAAGGGATATAAATTACTTTGCAGTCTAGATACATATTTATTTATTTGACATGCCCCATTACTTAGTAATATTACATGTTTGAAGGTCACATCAGGTACTTTAGCAAACACACAGTACATGAAACGGAAGGAAATACAAAATGAGGCATTTTGGCGGTTCTAGATTTATCGCTTTAAATAAAGACACCATACGAGCTTTACGCAGCAGGAAATGTTACTGAATTACAGAAGTTGTAAAAGTGTGTAGTGAATTTATGTACCAAATCAAATTTACTCACAGGCCGTCCTCCTCCTTTGTCAGCTATTTCTTCTTGAGATATTTCCTTTCTTTCAGTAAGTTGCAGCAGGCGAAAAGCACGTGGTCAGTAGTTTGAACAGCTCTCTTACATGTGCCCCTTCCGTCTTCATTTATTCTTAATCGTTGATAACAGGCTTTCAGTTTCCCATGACCTGTTAAAATTGCTGTAAAATCCGGAGATTTTGGGAGTTTAATCATTGAACGTTGTTGGATTGTAGGAAAACACGGTTTGGTGCTTTCCCCGTTTTATTCTCTTTGCCGCCCACTCTCCCATTTGTTCCTAAACTCCTCTCGAAGTTTCATCTTCACGGTACTTGTAGGTATTTTGTTGTAGAGTACCGATTATCGTGATCGAGCTGCTCTTTTAGCGAGAATGGCAGCTAGTTCATTGCCCCGTATCACTCGATGTCCCTTAACCCATTCCAAATAAACCTGCCGGTTGTGTGTCAGCGAAGTTCTGAGTTTACATTGTATTTCTTCAATCAAGACGATGTGGTTCTTCGGATTTCGTAACGAATCTAAAGTATTCCTGCTATCGGTGTGAATTACTGAAGCTCTATCAATATCTGAGAGATAGGTTATTAAATCAAGGGCATTGACAATGGCAAATTGTAGCTTTTGCTTGCATCCTCCTCAGTTACTCTCGTAAAGTATGCCGGGTGTGCCCAGCTTGTATACTCTAATGCGATGTCGACTGTCTGTCTGGCGTCTTTGGTTTTGACCAGGTTATAATATTTGGCTATTTCCTGCATCTTAAGAGTTATGGGCATGAGACATGATAAAACGCAGAGCGCTTCACTGGATATCGTTCTTTTAGCTTTGACCATCATGTTCATTTTATAGCGTATATCTCTTTAGAGTTATAAGAAGCTCGAAATTAACATTTTCACACAAAGTGCTAGGTTCACACCTTCGCCGAAGTACTGAAAATAACTTTTGTTCGGAATAATATAGCACCAAATAATGATTGTCGAAAATCAAACCTGATTAGTTTATTTTGTAGTAAATCCATTTTAACATTATACCAGACAGTCTTCTTCGAAAACGCCTAGTTATCGAGATATAATAGAAAACTGAAACAAAGTGCTGAAATTTTTTTTATTTTTATTTTTTACTTTTATTTATTTATTTTCGCATTTTTCGTTGCGAAGCCGGTATCCTATAAGGAACAATCAGAAAACTCGGTTTAAGCACCTCAAAAATTATGTAGAGCCGTTGATAAAAATACTTCCGCAATTTATATGGCTGTTTTGAACACCAACTGGCTGAACTAAAACAGGTTGCTCTTGGTATTTCAAGTACATACGTGGCGCACTCAGTGTGCAGTGCGACTCCCCCTGCACCATGAACGCGCACGCCCGACATCCACCCAACGGTACTATCAAAACCAACGAGCTGAAACTTCATAGAGTGGTTAAGAGATGAGTTACAGCGCTCTTTGCGGTAACCTGTGTAAACTTGGCCGCCATATTAGCGGTGGTCAGTACACCAGAGAGGAGCCCGTCCATCGTACGTTGTTGTTGGAAGTGAAGTGTTGAATGTAGTGTCTATTTTATGTAGACTTTTTGCTTCTGAAATATTCCTAAACTGTGTTCATCATTTAAATACACAGATCGAAGTGTTAAAACGACAAATATTTCGAGCATCAAAACCAACTCTTTTGCCTGTTTTGATCTTTATCTGCCTATACACAAACAAAATTCCTGGTTAATGGCACAGAGTTTTCCAAAGAGTGAAGCTTCAGATAACCTATGTTGCAATTTCCTTGAAGGCTCAGTTTTATGCCTACCGTCTGTGTGTTTCTTCTTCCGTTGCTGCTGTGATTGATGCAAGAGTATCTCATCTGTTGAATAATAAAATATACACTTGTGAGTGTCTTTCTTTAACAATATTTTCATTTGTGGTTGACAATACATATAACATGGTTAACATATAATCATTGCAAATCGTGGAAACAATAATAACAGCCGGAATTTTTTCACTTGTTAAACGCCTGTGTGCTTTCTAACAAATATTTACATATATCAGCGTGGCAACAACGTAACTTATTAACTATACATTATTTCGGTGTGGAATGCTTCTCTGGCAGCTGGCTCTGGCGCATTTTTGATTGCTGTATTCTGTTGTTACCTAGACTTTGTATTCAAATTTGTCTCACCCAACTTTACTTGTTCCAGCAAGACGACAACGAAAGTTTTTAACAATACATTGTTTCGGTGTAGGATGCATCTGTGTCAGCTGACAGAGGCGCAGTTTTAACTGCAATATTTTCTTGTCACTTTCGTCTTTGCACTCAAATTTCGTTAACCAAACTTCACAACAAAACCTTTTAACAGCAATTTAACGAGTATGTGAACTTGATACGTTTAATAAGCGCCGGATAAATGTGTACTACACTTTATGAAACAAGGAGGGAACTTGCTGCAAAACAACCGTCATCTTTAACGGTTAGTTCTGTTATATATACAGGGTGTTTCATTAAGTGTGTTTGCCTCTATAACTTATAAAATAATAGGTGACGGGAAATTTTAATGCGGTAGGCCAAAACAAGAAATGTTACACTTTCTGCGGAGCTATGAACATAGTTTATTGTATCATTTTCCAAAGCGTTACAGCACAAAGATATAATTTTTAAAGGTAACAATAATTTTTGTCTATCGTGCATTGGATTCGTTGAAACCAGCTGCGTCCAAATCAATTTAAACTACATTCCTATCACAGTTTGGGAGCTACAACCCTTCAAAGTTTCAGAGGCAGATACCACACGCTGTACATAATACATGGTTGTGTGGTGGGTTCAAATGTTTGTAAATCTATCGGACCAAACTGCGTGGTCATCAGTCCGTAGCTTACAAACAACTTAAACCTAGGTAAACTAACCTACGGACAAACACACACACCCATGCCCCAGGGAGGACTCGCACATCCACGGCGAGCAACCGCGCGCTCCGCAGCGAGGTGCTTTAGACAGCTCGGCTTCTGTGTGTGGTGGGTGATGGCTGTTATGGCAGTGGGAAGTTGTTTTACACGAGATGTTCAAATGTGTGTGTCCATATTTCTCAATGCATAATGCAATCCGCCGTCGAAAGGATCTGCGGACGAGATGTAAAATCGCCGGTGTGACGGAGCGACTTACATCCTCGATGCGCCGTTTTAGATCATCTGGGGATGTGGGCTCAGTGACATTAACACGATCCTTTAGATATCCCCACAAAAAGAAATCTACTAGTGTTAAATCGGACGACCTTGCGGGTCATGAATGAGGACCATGGCGCCCTAACCATCTTCCTGCAAACCTGTTGTTTAGTTCTTCCACAACAGCACGCGCAGAATGGGCTGGGTGACCATCGTGCTGCATCCACATATGGACTCTCGTGTGTAGACACACATATTCAAGGAGACCACCCAAACTGTCGGCTATAAACGCGCGATATAACTCACCTGTCAGTGTGCCTGGGAAGTAGTGTGGACCGATGGTTTCATCCCCAAGATTCCATACCACACATTAATAGACCACCTACATTGACGGTCGACAGGTCGTGCCCACCGAGGATTCTCTGCAGCCCAGTAGTGCATGTTATGGCGATTCACTGCACCATAATTTGTGAACGTGGACACATCATAGAACATAACACTTTGTAAAGACTCCAGCGTGAAATTACGCATCGCCCACTCACATGTCACTCTTGCACGGAAATCGTTCTCATGCCGCTCCCGGGTCAGTGATAGGCGGTACGGGTGAAACCTGTGGCCGTGTACTATACGCCACACAGATGTGAGACTGACACCAGCGACTGCAGCAACGGCTCGTAAGCTGACATAAGGATCGTGGTGTAGTGCAGCTAGGCATCGTGTCGGCACTCGCCGAGCATCAGCAACATGTCAACGTATTCGTTGTTCGTCTATGTCATCGTCATCCAATGTCAGTAACTGTGTTATATTGAGCCCCGGTTGTTTGTGTGGCTCCAACAGTCGGGTATACGGCCGTGTGCGGTGACAGTCGGCAGTCTAACAGCGCATCGAGGAAGCTTCTCGCTCCATGACACCGGCGACTTTACAACTCGGCCGCACCACATTTAGAAGGCGCATTGCATTATGCGCAGCGTTTGTGATATCTGCCCCTGAAATTTTTGAGGGTTGTAGCTCCCAAACTAACAGTGATAGGAATGTAGTTTAAATTGATTTGGACGCAGCTGGTTTCAACGAATCCAATGCACGAGAGAAAAAACTATTGTTCCATTTAAAAAATTATATCTCTGTGCTGTAACTCTTTGGAAAATGATACAATAAACTATGTTCATAGCTCCGCAGAAAGTGTAACATTTCTTGTGTTGACCTACCGCATTAAAATTTCCCGTCACTTATTATTTTATAAGTTACCGAGGCAACCACATTTAGTGAAACACCCTGTATATGAAGAAAACGTATAATATGAAACAAGCCTGCATTATCCAGTTGTAGCAGGTTGATGTACATATTTTTTGTTTGTTTTGTGTTTAGGTGTTCATTTGGTATGAAAACTCAGCTCTCAGCTCTTTGAAGAATACCACTAACTTGACGAAAAACCAATAAGGCAATTACCTGATGGGGCTTATAGAGGTTTTTCTTAGTGAAAGACGACGCCATGGGACATATAATGAAGACGCAGACAGATAAAAAGCAGTCAGCTCTTTTCTACACACTTCCTGATGGGACAGGAGATCTCAAAAGTATATTAAAATGTACATTTTTAAATACGCTTAATATTTCTGCTAAAAATCAAACTATTGATACCAAGAAACAATCAGTTTCTGAAATTTTCAAAGACACGGCTTTCTTTGATCAAAATAAGCAAACAGCCTGGTATTGTGTCCTGAAAAATAAGTTTTTCCGATCTGTGTGCTTGGGAGAATTTTCATGTCCTGAAGAAAGGCAGGACAATGAAATACATTGCAGCTGTGGAATTGATAAAACTTCCAACTAATGTTCCACTGACACCAAATAAGAAAACGATTTTTCCACTATAATTGATTACGTGAACGAAAACAACAAGGAATTTTTCCGACAGCTGTTACCTCCATAAAGTCAATATTGTCTCGTGGCACTTAGATCTATTAACTTTGACAAAACCTATTCCACTTGCACCTTTCTGCATAAAACGCTACGTAACTTTTTGATTTTTCAACATAAGTAGAAAAACGTTTGTCATCATTTGTATAACAGTGTAAATAGTTAATTTGTGTTTTGTTACAAATAAATATCCATTTCTTACATAGATGTGCAGTTTTATTCGTTTCCTCAACAATTTAATTTTAGGCAATAAGCACCTTTAGCATTTCCACTCTTCAAATATTTTTAAATGCGGCACTTTCTTCGTTGGGTCAAATCTCAGCTAACTGTTAAATTTCGAACTGGAAGTGTATTACTGAAAGGCTCGTGAGATTTCATTACCGCATTTTTAGGAAATACACTATCTGGCTCATCAGTTCGCAGCTTTAATAAAGTCTGGAGACAACGACGGAACTTGATGCACATCTGTACTCAATAGTCAATAATTATTTAAAACGTGAAACTGTGTAAACAGGTGAAATTCTCTAGTGGGGGTGACATACCACCTGTCAGCCGGTACCCGAAATAACATGGCGGACGCCAGTTCAGTTTGCCTCAAACATGGCAGACCTATCGCCACTCTACGAAATTCTACTCGTTGATCAGAACACAGTGTCGTGGACACGTACTGCGTAATTTAGGTGAGATGTGAGGCGGTGGCGAATGATATCGCTAAGTGGTCTCTTGGATGCAAGCGCGCTGTCGGAAAGTGCAGAAAGTCGTGTTTGTATATCATTTGGGTACGGAGCGCGGGAAGGCGATTCTGTTGACTGAGCGCAGCGCAAACATATCGTTAGGGCGCCGCCTGATTCTTCCACACACGGAATGCGCGAACTCTCGCGAACTCCCGCGAACTGCTCGAGCGAGCGGCGTGAGGCGACCACCGCCGGCAGCCGGAGACATCAGCGATGCCGAACGTCGCCGCCTTCCACCAGTTTGACCCGACCTTTCAGTAAGATGCGGCTGGGGTCCAACTTCGCGGGGCGTAGCAATCGCAGCTACTGCCGGCAGGTGTTTGCTCACACAGTTATAAGAGTCCGCGTTACGTGGAAGGAGACAAAGTAAATTCAGTCTGCGTACTGTTCCTAGTGTGTGTGAAGTAACCAACAGACCTCTAAAGTCGGTTGGAACCAATTCTCTCGCACAGAGCCACAGAGTAACATATACAGAGAAGAAGCCCCCCCCCCCCTAAACCTCTGTCCTACGCTGCCACCAGATGTCAGCCGATTCCCCGGCTTAGTACCGGTAGACCACACTAGACGCACTTCTGAGGATGCCATCGGTAGACCACACTAGAGGCACTTCTGAGAATGCCTCTTGCACGTCAGAGGGTAGCGTGGAGGGAAGGCTGAGGGGAGAGCTCGTGCCGTCTGCCACGAGGCCACGGATGTGTCCGGCTTGCTGGCGTTTGAGGGGAAGCGGGGTTACCGTCATAGGAGGAAGTAATTGTATCATAAAATAACTAGGGATTCAGTAATACAAAAACGAATGGATAAGTGAAATTCATTTAATGGTAAAATTACAGAGTTGTACGTGTAACATTAATTACGGATTGATGATCTCATAGATTGTTTTATAATGCATTGTGTTAATATGAATAAACGCAAAGCCTCAAAACTGTTGCATTGTGTTAATAAGCGCAAAGCCTGAAAACTGTTTTCAGGAGCCAATTGATAGGTAAAAGAACATGATACAATATTTAATTCTTGCAAATCCTGTCACAGTGGAAGAATTATGGCACGCATTTCAGAGACGTAAACAGCATAAAGCGCCGGGTCCAGATGGTCTCACCAACAAGATTTTGAAGGAATCACTACCAATAACAGCAAACTTCTGAACAGCACAGTGAGTGCATTAGACAACGTAATATACCAGAAAAGTGGGCAAAGGCTCTAAAGATTTGTGCCGCGGTGGAGTAGCCGAGCGGTCTAAAGCATCTCGCTGCGGAGCGCGCGGTTGCTCGCCGTGGAGGTTCGAGTCCTCCCTGGGACATGGGTGTGTGTGTGTTGTCCTTAGGTTAGTTTACCTAGGTTTAAGTAGTTTGTAAGCTACGGACTGATGACCACTCAGTTTGGTCCGATAGATTTACAAACATTTGAACATTTCTAAAGATTTGCCTGACTCGTACCGTGGTACAGCTCTGGACTATAAGGCCAACAACCCAACCGATCGGCAGCGTTCTGGATGTCATTTGGGAGGCAATCAGCACAGCGGGACGGCACATCTTTTCAGTGTTTATCGACTATGCGAAAGCTCTCGACGGAGTCGACAGATCCATTCTGCTGATGAAATTACGTCACAATTTTGGAGAAGAAAGCCATGAACTATTATTAGTAAACTGCATTTTGAACTTCAATCTATTGACCATCAGCGGCAACGTATATCACTCCAGACCCATCACACAGACCAATGGCGTTCGTCAAGGCGTCCCATCTCAGTCCGATATTATTTAACCTACTGACACATGATGTAATACTAGAGGTGGCAGAAGACATACATATGTTTCTGTATGCGGACGATATGGTTATGATGTCGAATAACAGACAGATTTTACAAATAGGACTCAATAGACTATATTAGTGGTCCCAATAAACGGTCTGGTCAATAATACAGGTAAAATAAAGGTCATGAGGTTCATAAAAAGAGGAAACACCTGCAAAACCGACATTGTATTATGTGGTACTGAGAAGCTGAAAATTGTCAGTTCTTACAAATACCTGGGACTTAGCCTGCAGGTAACAGGCAGATCCTTCTTCAAGCTTATACAGGGAAGGTGCTCAGCAGCGAAAAAGGCCTTGTTTGACATAAGGAAGATCCACAAACTCTAGAGGCACAGCATTAGGACTCTTCCACATCAAAGTAGCCCCAATAGCATGCTACGTGATCACCAAAATATGGACACATCTAAAGTCTGCAAACCTGAAGAGACTTGAAGCAGTTAAAGCTACCTTCCTCACGAGAGTTCTCCAAGTAACCAAATCAACTCGTTCGACGATAATATACTTACTGGCGGACACAGACTACTTTATGCAAGAGATCAGACAGAGCCAAAGACTGCAGGCCACACCGGCGTATGAAGAGCACATCAGAATCAGGGACAAAAAACCGCAGCCTAACTTCGATCTATGAGATGTATACACGAGAACTGTAGATCATCGATTCCATCACAAGAGCTGCCGATAACGAGGACACCACCCACCATCAGAGCTGTGTACCTGCATACTGTGTGGAGAGTTTTGTGGACAGTATCACATACTTACATGTCAATTAAGGATTCAATCACTGACGGCCTACGCAAAAGACGATAGTACTTCAATCATATCACTGTAAATACAATATGTACACATTGTGTTCAATAAATCTTAATATTAAGTCTTGAAAATTCGAAAAAAATCTACATTTCTTGATAAGCATAATACGCTTCTGAGTCGTGTCTGATATGCGAAACACTCGTTAACCAAAATATATTTCTCTGTTGAATATCGTGTAAAAATAAGGTACTATCTTCCATTCCGAAAAGTACACTTTAAAAACTTCATCCAAAAGTTTAAAAGTAAGCTGTACCAAAAAGAAGAAAGCCAAATTTGTTTTCTTTGAGATATCATACTTTTGTTACTAGGAGCATGTGACCTGCGCAGACCACACCCACTTGCAGTTCTTCTTAACCCCATATAACATTCGACTACTTTGATACACATATACTGTAATACAGACATCAAATAAAGTTTTGCATCAGTCACAATATAAATGTTTCACAGTATTCTATACTATGGTGAGATGGTATTTATGTAGTAAAAGATACTTCGATTCATCGACAAACAAATCTCAAGAAATAATTTATTTTTTATTCAAACACAACCTACCGTCACTTTTATTGAGATGAGTCCGTTGTGTAACAACCACATTCAATAAAGAGTTGCTTGATCCCACCAGGAATAATAGCTTGCAACCTACGTAACATGCTCTCCACTACTTCATTTAACCACTTTATCCCATCCTTCAATGACATTCCTGCTCAGTTCCCCTACATTTAGTGGTTGAAAAGGACGTGCATTCACTGCTCTTGCCAGTTTGTTCCATGCATATTCAATTGGAATCATATCGCGGGAACCATACACAATTTTGAATATGACACTAGTGGCGGACTAAGGCTGTCGGAGGCCCGGGCGTAGGCAAAGTAAAATGAGACCTGCCGTCCACTTGGAAATACATGTATTACTGTAAAAAAATAACTTTTGAGATCTTGAGCCTCTACCCTTCACCCTCCCCCAAGGACGAGAGGTCTGTGACAGTCTAAACAGAAGTAGCTCTCGAGAGTTGGAGGCCCGAGAACGAAAGACCAAGGATGCTCAGGAAAAAAAGGTAGAGCACGTGCTTTCGAGGCATTTGGAGGCCCCCCAAGACGAGAGGTCCTGGACGGTACGCCTTCCCCCCCCTCCCCCCTTCCCAAAGTCCGCCACTGACCTCGATGAAGGAGACGGGAGTTGTATATAAACCTGAATTCTTCCCAGAAATTCAGATGAAACGGTTCAACGAAGGCTTGAGCGATGTTATCTCGTTATTTCATAGGCTCAAGCTTCCATTTCGTTGGTAGCAATGGCGTCTCGTGTTTGCTGCGGAGCGCGCGGTCGCTCGCCATCGCATGTTTTGAGTTCTCACTGGGGCATGGGTGAGTGTGTGTTGTCCTTAGCATGAGTGAGTTTAAGTAATTTTGTAAGCCCCGGGACTGATAACCGCAGCAGTTAAATCCCTTAAATTTACAAACATTTGAACATTAGCTTCACATGCAGCATTACTAGGTTATATCTAGATACGCAATTCAAATGTTTGTTTAGTTTATGGGACTTAACTACGGGGTCATCAGTCCCTAAACTTACAAACTACTTATGAACTACTTACGAACTAGGATGGCACAGATATCCATGCCCGACCGTAGTGGCTGTGCAGACCGTGACTGGAGCGTCTCAGTCCTCTCGGTCACCGCGGCCGGCTATCTGGATACGTTGGCAACGATGATTTGGTATCAGCTATATGGAGTATCCATCTGTGAGGAAAACATTGCTCGTATTTTATACAGCCCATTGTTGATAATTTTGGACCCACATTTACCGTGCAGAAAGGTCAGTCTTGAGGCGCTACGCCTCCTCCTGGTTTAGCCCATTATAGGACAGTATTATGAAAGTCGAAATAAAACTTTAAACACTTTTATTTCGTATCCATGACAAGGCGTTAGTTGCATGTTTATTTCCATTATTTTCTGAATGCATGGCGTCCTATTGTGTGGTAACCATACTTACCAGAGAACATTTGTGAGACCGAATTTTATATAATGTTTTCTGGTCAGAATAATAAGGCCTACAACAAAATAAAACTCTTAGCTAAGAAATATCACCATCAATAAAGCCTGAGAATAAAAGCCATTTTATATGGTGTTTCAAGTAGTAAATTAACGTTAAAGTTTAACATCCGTTATTGAAATCGTTTGTAATCTTACTTTGGGTGATCCGTGTATGATTATAACAGTGTAACTTCTCAGCCGATATTCATTAGACAGCCAGAGGAATATTAGTTCAGAAATGAACAACTTTCGGGTATTCTTTCAGCCTTGCTCAAAGCATCAGCAAATTTTCGTTATAAATACTACAGCATACAATGCAAGTAAATCATATATACCACAATTTACACAGAAATGCACTAATCTCAAGAGTTTCCGAGTTACACAACATATTATTGACTGCGTACTGTTCTAAACAGTATCACATCCAGAGACTCTCTCTCTCTCTCTCTCTCTCTCTCTCTCTCTCTCTCTCTCTCTCTCTCTCTCTCTCTCTCTCTCTCTCTCTGTGTGTGTGTGTGTTTGTGAGGTCTTATGCGACCAAACTACGTGGTTATCAGTCGCTAGACTTACACACTAATTACTTGACTAACTTAAACTAACTTACGCTAAGGACAACACAAACACCCATGCCCGAGGGAGCATTCGAACCCCCGACGGTTGCGGCCGTGCAGACTGTGACTGGCGCGTCGCAGACCGCTCGGCCACTGCGGCCGGCCCAGAGACTCTCAACGCTAAGAATGCTTACCACTTTCTCTACTTACTACATTTATATAAGGCGCTGAGGCGGGAAATCAAACAGTGGTAACTATTTGTGCCAGTGAGTGTTAAAGAAAAATGACTTATAGTGAAGGTGTGCGTAAACAGATTTATCTTTATAAGGAACCGGATGGAAAGTATACTTACGAGTACCCTATAAAGGGCTAGAGTAGAGAGATTTTTTGTTGAACCTGTTTCGTACAGTCAGGCCTTCCAGTGGCCCTCATTGAAGGCAGTATGGTCGATGTTCTTTCGGGCAAGGTGTTGCAGTTCCTAGTCTCCTGCTGCAGTTGTTGTCCTAGGACGATCAGCACGGCCAAATCGTGAACACTGTCTTTAGTCTGAAAATAATTCCACATCACTCTGACTCACAACTACTCATCTTGCAAATTCTCTTGATAAAAGTTTTTGTTGACATAAAACAACAATCTGTGTGGTAATTCTCTTCATACCTATCGAGAAGGAACATGAAATGTCCGGAAACGTCCTATACAGATCTTACGTAGTGTACCGAAGGAAGGTAGAGCTCGCTCAGCCGGCCGCGGTGGCCGAGGGGACTGAGGCGCGCCAGTCACGGTCTGCACGGCCACTACGGTTGGGGGTTCGAATCCCCCCTCGGGCATGGATATTTGTGCCGTCCTTAGGATTAGCTAGTTCATAAGTAGTTTGTAAGTTTAGGGACTGATGACCCCGTAGTTAAGTCCCATAAGATTTACAAACATTTGAACATTTTTGAGCTCGCTCTAGTCGTGGGCCCAGCTTTCTCAACTTGGGCGCTGGTCGAGTTAATTCCCTTGTTTTGGAGGGGCACAGTTGACTGCCGGCTTCACAGACGAAGCGTCCCGCCCAACAGGCAGCGTGGCCGCCCCTCAGAAACAAAGGAATGGACTCACTCTGCGCAGAACTCGAGAATGCGCCACTGCGCACGGGCCACACTTATTCCGCGAGCTCTACAAATGTTACTGCCTCAACTTCATTCAATGATACAGATGTGCCTTCGATATCTTGGGCAAAACGCAAGTTAATTACGTTTTATCGCAGTTGAAAGGACGAAGGCTTTCAAAGCATGTCTTTATGACGCACACAGGTGATACTAAACTTTTTTCGGTATGAATATGTGAAAGAAATTGGTCAATGTTTTGCCGTGCAGCATAATAAGTAGTTTAAGCTGATTCCAAAATGAAAATATCGTAATCTTATTGCACTTAACGTGAGTATATTTCTGTATGTTATTGGAGAGATTAGTTAAAAAGTTTCAATTACACTAACGAGAAAAATCTCATGGAATAGCGACATGCACATAAGCGGAATACAACATTATCGCTTATACAACATATAAAATGGTAGAGGATTAGCAGAGCATTCAGTTGTGCTCCGGTATTTCATGTCACAAGGGTTACGATATGCTTTTTGCGGCTGCATAACGGGAATTAACAAATTTTGAAAGCGGATTGACAGTTGATACTAAACGCGTGGGTAATTCCACTTTGTTAGTGATTTCAGTAATCATGGTTCTACAATATCAAAACTGTGCAGAGAATACCAAATATCAAGCATTATTTCTAACAAGCAGCGGTCGACGGCTTGTTACCGTGAGCAGCGCCAATTGTATCATGTGGTCTTACTAACGGACAAACAACATGTGTTAAATAACCACAGATATCAATGTGGGACGTACGATGATCGAATCTGTTAGGACAGTGCGGTCTAGTCTGACATGAATGGGATATCGTACAAATGCTCGACTTTAGTGTCTTTACTGACACCACGATTTCGTCTACAGCGCTTGTCCTGGCTGGACTCGTGAACATATCGTTTTGACCCTAGATTACTGCAAAGTTATGACTTTCTCAGATAAGTCCCGATTTCTGTCGGTAACACTTGGCGATAGGGTGTGAGATTGGTGCAGACCCGACAATGTCTTCGCCTCGAGTTGTTTGCTGTGCGAGCTTGTCTTGGTTCTGTAAAGGGTGGGACAGTTTTTACATGGAAACGACTGCGTACCGTGGACCTATTCAACCGATAGTTGAGTAGAACTGTGTATGTTGGGCTACATGGAGACCATTTCATGCAGTAATAGACGTCTCCTTACCCCCCTCCCCCCCCCAAAAAAAAAAACTATTACGGATGACACTGCTTCAAGTTCATCGCCGCTGCAGGAATCAGAACAAAACGGTGTAGATATGTAAACTTACTGAAACGTTTCGTGTTCTTTCACGATAGATTCATTGATAAAGAGTTATTAGAGATTATCTGTGAGAAGCTACGTTAGCACTCGTTATCTTCAGTGTTTATACCAGGCATGATAACGAACATAGTGCTGATTTATCGTTATGAAAAATAGGAAGAGAAAGTGAAAGTATTCATTGCCGCAATTCAAGTTCCTGCTTATCAGAACCCTTACAATCCACCACGCAATGCGGAACTTTCCATCCCCACCTTAACTCTGCATCCTTCCCACCTCCACTGTACACGTACATCTACATGAGATACTCTGGAAATCACATTTAAGTGCCTGGCAGAGGGTTCAGCGTACCACCTTTATACTATTTATCTCCCATTCCATTCTCGAATAGAGCGCAGGGAAGAAAGGAAAGCCGCGGCGGAGCGCATTGAGGCGCTATGCTACGATGCGCGAGGTCGTTCCCAGTCGGGGGTTCGAATCCCCCCTCAGGTATGGATGTTTATGTCGTCTTTAGTATAAGGTAGTTCATAAGTAGTTTGTAAGTTTAAGGACCGATGATCCCGCAGTTAAGACCCTTAGCTTAAGAAACATTTGAACATTTGGACTAGAAAGAACACCTGAATCTCTCCGTTCGAGCTCTGATTTCTTATATTTTATTCTGATGATCATTTCTATCTGCGTAAGTGGGAGTCAACAAAATATTTTCGCTTTCGGAGGAGAATGTTGGCGATTGCAGTATCGTAAGTAGCCCACAGCGCAGCGATAAGCGCCGTGATTGTAATGATTCCCATCCCAGATCCTGTATCATTTCAGTAACGCTGTCTCCCCCCGCAACGTGACAATACGAAACGAGCTGCCCTTCTTTGGACCCTTTCGATGTTCTTCGTCAAACCCACCTGATAAGCATCCCACACTGGCAGCAATATTCCAACAAAGGGCGGACATGTTTTAAGCGTTCTGCCAATAAAACGCAGTCTCTGGTTCGCCTTACCCACGACATTATTACATGTTATTTCGAGTTTACGTCTGAAGTAATAGTAATTCCTAGGTATTTTGTGGAGTTTACGGCCTTCACGTTTTATTGATTTATTTTATAAACGAAGTTTAACGGATTTCTTTTGGTACTCATGTTGACGACTTCACTCTTCTCATTATTTAGAGTCAATTGACGATGTTTACACCATAGTGATACCTTATTTAGATCGACATGCAGTGAACCGAACCTGCGCTGTCGGAGCTGGGAAATAGTTTAATTTCGGATGAATGTGTGCAAATTACGTCCCACCTCCTACGTCTATCGATTCTGTCTGTGCATTTATTGTATCAAATGGAATAAAACAGACTAGCCTGAATAGATCAGGTACCTTATTTTGTGTAACTGCTCCTTGCAGCACTGCAAATTACCAAATTAATGTAAGCTTTGGCCCTGTATCATGATATACTAGATGATTTTAAGCGAGGATAACATAGATATGAAAGGAGCAGCCACAAAATAAGGGGCAGGTATCGGATGATCCGATAGACAAGAGCAAAATTAGAGCTAAATGTATTAAAATTTCTCATAATTTTGAGTGGGGTAGATCAGGTGTAGATTTAAATAGGAGGCTTCCTTTTGACATTGTTTATTGTTAACTAAAAGACGAAGCAGAATAACAACATATTAAACATACATAGATTTAACAGAAAATTTAACATTTGGCTCCAAAAGTAAGAATTACTGACCGAAACAGTATCAAATCGTAACTCTATCTGATCTCTTACATGTAAAAGACTTGCAACCATACTAAGAGGACAGAAAGGACGCTTAAATGGTTTACCACCTTGAAGCTACTGGCATGCACAACCTACCATCGTTGTTACTTCAAAATAGGAGCAGAGGCAAGTTGTCTGAGGTACATGTTCGTATCCAATAGCCTCAACACCATAATCAAACTATATTTTGCGCCGAGGACACCATAACTAAAACTGCTTATTGAGTGACTGGCGTGGTTGTTTGTGTCAAATTCTCGTTCTTTAGGAACGTACTTTGTTGTTTTGTTGTTATGGTCTTCAGTCCGGAGACTGGTTTGATGCAGCTCTCCACCCTACTCTATCCTGAGCAAGCCTTTTCATCTCTTCGTAAGAACGGCAACCCACATCCACTTGAATCTGCTTACTATACGCGTCTCTTGGTCTCCCTCTGCGATTTTTACCCCACACACTTCCCTCCAATGCTAAATTTACGATTCCCCGATGTCTAAGAATGTGTCCTACCAAGCGATCCCTTCTTTTAGCCAGGGTATGCCAAAAATTCCTTTTCTCACCAATTCTGTTCAGTACTTCTTCATTGGTTATGCGATCTACCCACCTAATCTTCAGCATTCTTCTGTAACACCACGTTTCAAAAGCCTCTATTCTTTTCCTGTCCGCACTGCTTATCGTCCATGTTTCACTCCCGTACAAGGCAACACTCCACACAAATGCCTTCAGAAAAGACTTCCTTACACTTAAATTAATATTCGATGTTAGCAAATTTCTCTTTTTCAAAAATGCTTTTCTTCCCATTGCTATTCTGAATTTTATATTCTCTGTACTGCGACCATCGCACGTTATTTTACTACCCAAGTAACAAAACTCATCTACCACCTTCATTGTTTCGTTACCTAATCTAATTCCTTCAGCATCGCCCGATTTTCTAAGACCGCATTCCATTATTTTTGTTTTGCTCTTGTTAATGTTCATTTTATACGCTCTCTTCAGCACACTGTCCATTCCATTCAACTGCTCTTCCAGGTCCTTTGCTGTCTCTGACAGAATTACAATGTCATCAGCAAAACGCAATGTTTTTTTTTTTCTTCCCCCTGGACTTTAATCCCTATTCCAAATTTTTCCTTGCTTTCCTTCACCGCCTGCTCGATGTAATAGTTGAATAACAATGGAGAAAGGCTACAACCCTGTCTTACTCCCTTCCCAACTGATGCTTCCCTTTCATGCCCTTCGAGTCTAATAACTGCGGTCTGACTTTTGTACAAATTGTAAATAATTCTCCTTTCCCTGTATTTTACCCCTGCTGACTTCAGATTTTGAAAGAGTGTATTCCAGTCAACATTGTCAAATGCTTTCTCCAAATCTACAAAAGCTAAAAATGAAGGTTTGCCTTTCCTTAATCTATCTTCTAAGATAAGACGTAAAGTGAGTATTGCCTCCCGGGTTCCTATGTTCCTCCTGAATCCAAACTGATCTTCCCCGAGGTCAGCTTCTACCAGCTTTTCCATTCTCCTGTAGATAATTCGTGTTAAAATTTTGCAACCATGACTTATCAAACTGATGGTTCTGTAATTTTCACACCTGTCTGCGCCTGATTTCTTTGGAATGGGGATTATTACATTTTTCTTAAAGACTGAGGGTATTTCGCCTGTCTCATATATCCTACACACCAGTTCAAATAGTCTTGGCATGGCTGGCTCTCCCAGAGACTTTAGTAGCTCTGAGGGTATGCCATCTACTCCTGGGGCCTTGTTCTGACCTAGGTCTTTCAGGGCTCGGTCAAATTCATCTCTCAGTATAGAATCTCCTATTTCATCTTTATCTACTTCCTCTTCCCTTCCTACCACATTGTCTGTAAGTTCATTTCCTATGTAGAGCTGCTCTATGTACTCTTTCCACCTTTCAACTTTCCCTTCTTTGCTGAGAACCGGCTTCCCATCTGAGTTCTTGATATTCGTAGAGTTGCTTTTCTTGTCCCCAAATGACTCTCTTATTTTCCTGTAGGCAGTATCTACTTTTCCCCTTCTTATACATTCTTCTACAGATTTGCATTTGGCTTCTAGCCACTCCTGCTTAGCCATTTTGCGCTTCCTGTCAATCTCATTTTTTAATCGTCTGTACTCCATTTTGCCTGTTTCATTTACTGCATTTTTATATTTTCTCCTTTCATCAATTAAATTTAGTATTTCCTGTGATATCCAAGGATTTTTCGTAGTTCTTGCCTTTCTACCTATCTTGTCCTCTGCTGCCTTCACTATTTCATCTCTCAATGCTACCCATTCCTCTTCTACTGTTTTATTTCTCCCTGTTTCTGTCAATTGTTGCCTAAATGTCCCTCTGAAATTCTCCACAACTTCACTTTCCTTCAATTTATCTAAGACCCATCTCCTTATTTTCCTACCTTTCTGCAATTTTTTCAGTTTCATCCTACAGTTCATGACTAACAAGTTATGGTTAGAGTCTATATCTGCCCCTGGGTACGCGTTGCAGTTTATAACCTGGTTCCGGAATCTATGTCTTACCATTATAAAATCTATCTGATACCTTCCGGTGTCTCCTGGTTTCTTCCACGTATACAACCTTCTTTTGTGATTCTTAAACAAGGTGTTTGTTATGATTAAATCATGTTCCGTGCAAAATTCCACCAGGCGTCTTCCTCTTTCATTCCTCCTGCCCAGTCCATATTCACCTACTATTTTTCCTTCTCTTCCTTTTCCTACTACCGAATTCCAGTCTCCCATCACAATTAAATTTTCCTCTCCCTTAACTGTTTGAATAATTTCCTTTAGCTCCTCATATATTTCTTCGATCTTCTCATCATCGGCAGAGCTAGTTGGCATATAAACCTGTACTACTGTTGTCGGTGTTGGCTTCGTACCTATCTTGACAATGATAATGCGATCACTGTGCTGCTCATAGTAGTTTACCCGCATTTCTATTTTCTTATTCATTATCAGTCTTACTCCTGTGATACTCCCAACTGATTTGGTATTTACAATCCTGTACTCACCTGACCAGAAATCCTGTTCATCCTGCCACCGAACTTCACTAATCCCCACTATATCTAACTTCAACCTATCCATTTCCCTTTTTAAATTTTCTAATTTTCCTACCCGATTAAGGGATCTAACATTCCACGCTCCGATCCGTAGAATGCCAGTATTGTCTTTCTTGATGACAACATCCTCCTGAGTAGTCCCCGCCCGGAGATCCGAATGGGGGACGACTATTTTACCTCCGGAATATTTTACCCGAGAGGATGCCATCATCATATGTTCATACAGTAGAGCTGCATGTCCTCGGGAAAAGTAACGGCTGTAGTTTCCCCTTGCTTTCAGCCGTTCGCAGTAGCTGGGTGGCAAAGCCACATTGGCTGATGTTACAAGACCAGCTCAGTCAATCATCCAGACTGTTGGCCCTGTAACTACTGAAAAGGCTGCTGCCCCTCTTCAGGAACCACACGTTGGTCTGGCCACTCCACAGATACCCCTCCGCTGTGGTTGCACCTACGGTACGGCTATCTGCATCGTTGAGGCACGCAAGCCACCCCACCTCGGCAATGTCTGTGGTTCATGGGGGTGGGAACGTACTTTAGTTATTAGAAAAAGATTGTTACGTACTTTAGTTATTAGAAAAAGATTGTTATTTGTTACGAAATAAATAATCAAGGTACTGCACTGCTTAACACTTGGATGAAAGTTTCTAAGTGTGAACCAATTTAAGATATTGATTAAAACACCTGTCTTTCCGGTCACAACCTACTTAAATGAATAAATATCAGTATTCTCTCCAAAATATATGAGCAAGGTGGCCAATTTATAGAACGTCATCTACGCTTCTCAACACGTGGATGAAATTTTCAAAGTACAAACGCACTTACAGAAATAATATTAAAATCGCCGGTCTTTACGGTCACACTCAAGTTAAATGAATTAATATTAATATTGCCCCCAAAACACGTGAATAAAATGGCCAAATAACAGTACTTCATCTACGCTGCTCAGCACGTGGATGAGATTGCATGACACAAAGATGCACAGTTAAATCACAGATAAATAAATTCCGACCGAAGAGCCAGTGCATTACTCCATAGATACAAAATAATTAATTTGAACACTATTTCACTGAAAAGCGTAGACTAGAGAAGACAAGAACAAGTTTGTAAGGGCCTTGTCTAGAGGCAAACAGTCAGCTAAGTAATTACGTCAAGAAAATTACAGTTAATGTTGAGGCACCGAGAAGTGCGTGGGCAGCAACAAATGAAACTAGACTGTCGAGGTTAATAATTCTTAAAATTCCATACTTTACCAACGAAGACTCCTACAAGTAACTCGACTGCCTTTCCACTGCTCCCACGCTCTCCTGGCGACCGCCTTACACGTTCCCTTCTACTGACCTCCTGCAACTGACCTCCACTTTTTTGTCATCTCCCTTGTCCTCGCGCGAAACGGAACCAGATTTCGCACCAAGCGACGCCATTGGATGAGGGCCTCCCTGCCAAAGTCGGCGCCCAAGATGCACCTGACGAACCAGCTATAGTCGGTCACCGACGTTAGCTGCCTGTATCCTCAGACAACCTATCTCTACAAGCTCCACTCCAGTTCTTTGCAACTTACCACCACCTCAGTATACAGCATGCTCTCCTCTCACCCTAAGAAACGATGGGAAGGGAAGGGAAAGGAAGTATGGCGCAAGTATAAAAAAAAAAAGTTTAGGAGAAATGAACAAAGAAAACCCATTTCTGTATCCTAGGATGATTGACCAACGGACTGATCTCCTGAATAGTCGCCATTTGAACGGCAAGTGATCTGATTTTGATTTTAGACTCCTTTTACAACTAATAAAAGTCGTGAAGCGGAACGACGGTTCCGTTTCAGCAGTTGGTTTTGATCTTTAACTTAACTGCGGGATCATCAGTCCTTAAACTTACGAACTACTTATGAACAAGCTTATACTAAAGACGGCACTAATATCCATGCCGGAGGGGTATTGGAACCCCAGGCGGGGAACGGCCTTGCACATCGTAGCATAGCGCCTCAATGCGCTCGGCCGCTGCGCTGCGGGTCTGGTTTAGTCGATGCCTTACCATCGATTACTACAAACTGTGTCCTCCCTGACAGGAAATCCCCTATCCAGTCGCAAATTTGGGCCGATATATCATAACCACGCAATACCATAACCTCCCTCACAGTCTGGCGCTGGCGTGGCCGGACATGGTGGTTGTGTGTGTGAATAGTTGTCTAAATGATGGCCTGAATGTATGTGTTTCTTTTTATGATAAAGGCCATGGCCGAAAAGTTAAGTAATGAGAATGTGATTACTTTTTTTAAGCAGCGGCGGTGCAGCCGAGCGCATTGAGGCGCTATGCTACGATGCGGGTGGCCGTTCCCCGTCGGGGGTTCGAATCCCCCCCTCAGGCATGGATTTTTCTACCATAAGATGGTTCATAACTAGTTCGTAAATTTTGTAGTTAAGTCCCATAAACTTTACAAACATTTGAACATTTTTGTCGTACCTGTCGGCAGCTCAGCGAGCCTCTTTACGGTGAGTTTTATCTATACTTCATTATTTACGTTCCCGTTACATTTTCCATTTTTAAAATATTTTTGATATATACTATTGTAAATGTGGTAGAATCATAGGGTGTCAGAAAAAGAGGAGTTTAATCTGTTGGGTGGGTATATGGTGTACTTGTGTTACTACACGTATGTGTGCGAGAAAGAATGAGAGAGAGAGAGAGAGAGAGAGAGAGAGAGAGAGAGAGAGAGAGAGACAGACAGAGAGTGAGTGACATTATGGAAGCTACATGACTATGACCGCGCGGTCTTAGGCGACATGCCAGGGTTTGCGCGGCGGCTCTCATCGGAGGTGTTTGAGTTCTCCATCAAGCATCAGTGTGTGTGTTGTCCTTAGCATTAATTAGTTACAATAGTTTGTACGTCTTGGGACCGATAACCTCAGCCGTATTGTCCATTAGGCTTACAAACATCTAAACCTTCCAGATGGGAGCGTCTAACAAGGTTTTCTTGCGTAGTGAAGAGTGTTTTGTAAAGTTTTGCAGATGATATTGCTTTTTATACATGATGTGTATACTCTATGGTCAACTTCTTGTACAGGTTATTGCCAATTTTAACATTTTCAAATCATTTTCTATGCCTATAGGATGGTGACTCATTGCTATTAGATGGTCTGTAAAAGCTTACTCGGAGTTGTTACTTTTTAATGCCTTTAGATGTTTCATGTATCTGGTACTAAAATACCTGCATGTTTGTCCCATGTACATGAAGTGATGACAACTGCAGGCAAATTGGTAGACGTCAGCTTGTCTAAATATGACAGTGAGCCTCTGTATTATCGATGTAATTCTTATTAACCATGTGAATTGCAGTCACATGGTATGATGTGACATTTGTTTATTTGCCTTACATTGTGTTGTTTTTCTGTAGGTTTTATAATTACCTGTAGAGCTTTTACGTAATTTGTTTTTATCTGAGCATTCTCCCGTGCTACTTGATTCGGTTTTTTCATTTCTTGTTCATGTTTTTCTCAAACAGACATGTTATCTTTTTTATTAAGCATTTATTACAAAAAATGAGACAAGGAGAAGTGACGTAATGCGCGTGCACTTGAGTTTCGAAGTTAGTAAAAGTAATTGATATGATTGCAAATCACTTCTGAGATGTCGATCTATATTGAAAAAGAGGATAGGTCCCATTGGCTGCTGGTAAGATGATTTGATGTTAGGGGGTGAAGTGAAATAACATGATAATATGTGAATGTTGATGGGAAGTCAGGCAAGATTAATTAGGCAACAAGAACGACACGATGCTTGTAAAAATGTTTTACCATGAAGGGATAGACAGAGAGCTAGTAATAAACAACGAAGAAAGAGGCCTATTGTTTCTTTGTGGCGTTTAGCCTTCGAAGAAGCACATAAAACAGTTTTGTCGAACAAGTTGATACTTTCACTTTAGTTAGTATAAAACACCGAAACTCTGGATTAGCGATTGTTGATGCTGACGTCTCTACGTCCTTCGGTCCCCGGTTCATATCCCTGATGAAAAGGTGTTGCGGCATCATCATCTCACCATCCCCGATGAGCATGTACTTGAAGTGGTGTTAAAAATGCACGAGGCAGTTGAACTAAATTATAATATCACCGTCTGTATGAAAGATGGAGAACGTATCGCTCTGTTTCGTAGAGGCGTGGGAGAAGTGGTTCGCTAATGCCATGTAACAGTTGTTGCCAAATAATGAAGACCTATGCGATGTCACGAGTAGTGTAGTCTCCGGTCTTTCTTAATTCTAAAACAGCATTATTATATAATTTGCAAAATTAATAAACTCCATAATACATTAGTAGAAACTTTATATTGCGTCTTACTTGTCCTTTATTTGTTGTTTTAACCTATCACATATTGTTTATGAGCTCGTCCCAGTGCATGTAGCAGCAATAATGCGCCATCTGTACTAATCACTTCACCTTTACCTTCAAAAGTACATTTGAAAACCATCTTACTGTTGTCTGAGAAATTGAAAACGATATTTCCAAAGTAGTTTGAATTAGAACAGGCAATAGTAGCAGTCTGTTAACTCAATCACTATATTTTCATTTAAATGCGGCTTCTGTGTTATCAGTCATAAGATATAGTTAAATTTATAATCATACTACTAACCGATCTTTAATACCATGGCACTATGTCAATAATTCTGAAAGCGTATATAGGCGTCACTCTTAAATTGCAGCAATAAAAACTACTAACACTGCTTTGTAATACAAAGTATTATATGGTAAGTGATTTATTATCACATTACCAACTGGTATAGATATAGAACGGTATGTCAGCACACTTATCGTACTAAAACAAGTATACAATAAAACTCCTAGTACAAGATAGTTCTACACAGAACTGTATCTCAATAAGAGAATGAAAACACATGACACGAAGTCAACAATTTACCACCAAACAAGGTAGCTTTTTCATTCATCAAAGCTACTCACCTCGTCTCTGCAACAAAATGACACCGAAACAGTAAAACTATAACGTCAATGTGCTGTGTAATTACTGCGCCATAACCACATCACTGGAACAAAATTACTATCTCGTCTCGACACATGGCTGCTCGTTAATTTGGTCTTTTCGCTTATAACAAAACTACTGTCCATATGGCGGAACTGGAACGTATTTCCGTTGCCGTCCGCGCCAAATGCGTCACGATAATAGATGCCAAACACAAATTGGCTTTATGGAATTATAGAGTGCCGTGCGCTAGGGGAGCTGAATTTCGAGAGACGATAATGGAGTTTCAGTTTCGCGTGAGAAATTAATAGGCAGCCCAGGGCGTACGCCTGGAACATTGTCGAACATTCGTCACCCCCTCGCTGTACTACTGTACGAGGTCGAGCTGTAACTCATTCTCTGAGACATATCGCGTTTTCATTTCTGTGCGAGGAACAGCTTCCGAGCGCAACAGGAAAACATTTCAAAATAACAATCTTGTAAAGTAATATGGGCTGAAATGTGGAAATTGTATCACTGCAAATAATGAGATCGTTGCGCTAAGAAGAAGTGCGAGGCTTGCAGAAAATACGTGTACAACGAGAAATTCAATAATCTTAACGACTCTATTACTTCCTTCCCGCTTCTCAACTAACATGTTCTTCTGAGAATTTCCTCTGTCTTACATCAATATACATATATAAAAATGGAACGTGGAACGTGGGTCCGTATATTTCACGTGGCAGCTAAAATTAATCACTGCAGACCAGTGGCGGTTATGCATGGGAGTAGCCTTTAGGTTCGCGGTGTGCACTATGGTGGTTTGGTCGCGGTGTGTGGCGAACAAGAATCCGTAAAATATGGAGCAATACGACGATCAACATATGCTCAAAGATAAAAAGACTCAAAGATAAAACACATACGTTAACTGAGCATTAACTACATTGGCAATACACCAATTATCTCAGTAGAAACACTGGAACAAAACAACTGTAATGCTTAGGATCAAAATATATGTCGAGCGTCACGGTTTCATAATACATAGTACCATGTCCGTATTATCTTAGAGCTCACTGCAATACACAGACTGTAGACATACGTTAATGTATGTGACAGAAAGTTCGTAAGTCATAGTTTACCTTGATTTAGCGGACAGTATCGCGATTTCAGTAAATACCTTGCTATTCAGGCAATTTTGAAGCAATAAATACAAAAATTAGTATTTAGATTTTTGGATGAAATTTTGAAAAACGTGATTCGATACCTTTGGAAGTTCCACCATTCAGCGGGTGAAATAAGGGGAAATTTTTTTAAGGGTGCGACTAAGACCATTTTGATGCTAGAAATGCGAAAATTTGGATTTGGAACCATGGTTAGAATTTCAAAAAAAAAAAAAAAAAAAAAAAAAAAAAAAAAAAAAAATGTGTTTCGGGACGTTTTGAATCTGCCATCAATGGTGCAATAGGGGGTGGCAAATTGTATCGAAATACTTCATTAAGAAAGCATTTTTAAAGCTAAATCTATGAAAATGTATATTTAGAAGTAGAAACAATCAATGCAGACCATCCAGTCTACGCGTGCGAGGCAGCGGGAAGTAAGCTAGTAACATCTAAATACGAAAACGCTTACCCAAACAGCAACATTTTGCGTTTGGATACTATATTAAACGATAACGCACTCTTCGACTAATCTTGACTGGCTGATTATCTCATTGAAAATTAATTTCATCACCGAAATTCTTCTGAAGCCTTCAGAAGAAAAATTATTGGGTCATAATATTTACCAACAAGCTATTCAAATTAGCTCCTCGCCTTGATTGTTATATATAGTATCTGTATCCACCACTAGAACAGGAACTTTGTCCAAAATAACCAGGAGAAATCCATTTTGAAAGTTAACCCTTTAATGCATAACTTTTTATTTGAAACTATAAAAGCTCCCATGATTAATGTATAGTGCGTATATACTGAGAAAATTAGTGAAAAAAATCCTTAAAATTATTATGCACTACTAGGAACAAAACGTTCATAGCTGGTCAACTATATAGTGCTTCCATGATGTATGTGATTTAGTAAATGTCACTATTGTGTATCTCATCTTTCCGGAAAGTAACTCAGAATGCAACAGTGGTATGTCATTGACTACTTTTACATGGCAAAGGAGGAATACTACTGTAAACAAACGCATATGTTAGGAGTATCTGAATGCAGCTAACTGTCGAAATGATTCAGTAGCACTCTGAAATTTAAAATTCCTGGGACGAGCTACTAGCATATGGAACACTATGTATACAAGCAGCTACAAGTGAATTTGTGGTAAAATGTTGATCAGTTTGAGAGATAATGGGAATAATAGGGTATGTAGCTGATCAGCTACACTATAAATTAAACGGTTAATGCTACGCCGGCCGCGTTGGCCGAGGACACTGAGGCGCTCCAGTCACGGTATGCACGGCCACTACGGTCGGGGGTTCGAATCCCCCCCTCGGGCATGGATATTTGTGCCGTCCTTAGTGTTAGCTAGTTCATAAGTAGTTTGTAAGTTTAGGGACTGATGTTGAAAATGTTCAAATGTTTGTAAATGTTATGGGACCTAACTACGGGGTCATCAGTCCCTAAACTTACAAACTACTTATGAACTACTTACGAACTAGGACGGCACAAATATCCATGCCCGAGGGGGGATTCGAACCCCCGACCGTAGTGGCCGTGCAGACCATGACTGAAGCACCTCAGTCTCCTCGGCCACCGCGGCCAGGTGGGACTGATGACCCCGTAGTTAAGTCCCATAATCTCTACAAACATTTAAACATTTTGGTTAATGCTACTATTTACTATTGACAGGTGACGCGTTCTGAAGTAACGAATTTTTAAAGTTAAATTTGTTAATCCAACGTGTAACAGTTAGGTTTTAATAAAGTCCATTTCCGTGAACGAAATTTTCAACCTGTGTGTAATTTGATTTGAAACTTCTTGGCAGAATAAACCGGAGTGCCAAACCTTGATTCGAACCCAGCACCTTTGCCTTTTTGTGTGTATGCGCTCTACCAACTGGACAATCTCTACACGCCTCAGAGCCTGTATTCTCAGTTTTAGTTTTGTCAGTACCGCGTCTCCTAGTTTCCAAAATCCAAAGGCAAAGGTTTTGGATTCTAATCTTGGACTGGCAAACAAATTTAATCTGCCAGGAAGTTTCAAACTTCCTTTTTAGAACCTGAATGGACGTACAAGATTTATCCAATTCCTTTCGCTGTTTCAAGTCTTTTGAAAAATCTGTTAAAGTTTCTATTTGTCATTTGAATTACGATATGCATCTACTCCAGAAAGTGAAATAAAATTAGTTGTAGAGAAATACTTAAATGCAAGTAATGTAGCACAGTGTACCCATTGTTTGATACCAATCGGAACAACAAGAAGCAAGCATTATGCACAAGAAACGCAGCCTGACGTTTCACATTTTATTTAAGTTGAACATTTAAAAACCAACACAAACTAACAAAAATGAAATAGAATTTCACTCCATTACCCAACATATGGTTTTCAAGCTGGCAATTTTTTAGAAAAAGAATATGAGGCTTCTTAAATTTCTTTTCCAGCGATAAAACTTATATCTTTAAAATTACGCAAAATTAATGCCATTTACGGAAACTGAAATAAAACAGGATAATGAATATATTACGTAACACCACAATAATCTGTCCGATTCTTTGTGTTCCATCTGACAGCAGAATGTAGGTGGCCCCCAAAATATAAGTTGTTGCGTTGGCAGAGTTCACGCTGCGTTTGGTGGGGGAAACATCTTTTAAACAACTGCTACCTTACTATAGCTAGTCAAGTACCTTCAGCATATACATTATCTTCATGTTACATTTAGTGACCTAGAAACAACCATCATTAGACAGTCGTAACAAGTAGGTCCTGACCCGGAATTCATCTCACAGGACAGCAAACGGAAATAATTGTTTTGTTTCTGAAGTAGTATTTAAACACATTATAAAGTATTTCGATTACATTATAACTCTGCAGTTATTTTAATTATTTATTTATTTATTATTTATTTTTAATCCCCTTCACTTTTTAGTATGCAACTTCGCTATTGTCAATGAACAGGACTGTGTTAAAGAAAACATCTTTAAACCCATGCCAACACAAGATTTTTTTTTATTCCACGACATACTAAGCTAGTTTTTAGTAAGGCCTTATCAGACGAAGTCGTAACTACAACTTACGGACATCACTACATGTATTACAGCACGATATTCGATAACATGAGTGATAATCAGAATCTGAAATGCGACAGATCTTTCAGATAGGCCTATGTCCAGAATTGTGATCAACAACTTGAAGCAAGTAGACCTCAATTTCAGTAACCCCCCAGGCAACATTTGCACTACTGGCCATTAAAATTGCTACTCCAAGAGGAAATGTAGATGATAAATGGGTATTCATTGGACAAATATATTACACTAGAACTGACATGTGATTACATTTTCACGCAATTTGGGTACATAGCTCCTGAGAAATCAGTACCCAGAACGGCCTTGGTACTCCTGGGCATTGAGTCAAACAGAGCTTGGATGGCATGTACAGGTACAGATGGCCATGCAACTTCAACACGATACAACAGTTCATCAAGAGTAGTCAATGGCATATTGCGACGAGCCAGTTGCTTGGCTAGAGAGATCTGGAGAATGAGCTGGCCAGGGCAACAGTCGGATTTTTTCCGTATCCAGAAAGGCCCGTACAGGACCTGCAGTATGCGGTCGTGCATTATCCTGCTGAAGTGTAGGGTTTCGCCAGGATCGAATGAAGGGTAGAGCCACGTTACATCAGAAATGTAACGGCCACTGTTCAAAGTGCCGTCGATGCGAACAAGAGGTGACCGAGACCTGTAACCAATGGCAACCTATACTATCACGCCGGCTGATACGCCAGTATGACGGAGACGCGCTTCCGATGTCCGTTCACCGCGATATCGCCACACACAGATGCGACCATTATGATACTGTAAAGAAAACCTGGATTCATCCGAAAAAATGATGTTTTACCTTTCGTACACCCAGGTTCGTCGTTGCGTACAGCATCGGAGACGCTGCTGTCTGTGATGCAGCGTCAAGGGTAACCGCAGCCATGCTCTCCGAGCTGATAATCCATGATGCTGCATACGTCGTCGAACTGTTCTTGCAAACGTCTGATGTGGTGACTCAGGGATCGAGACGTGGCTGCACGATCCGTTACAGCCATGCGGATAAGATGCCTGTTGACTGCTAGTGATACGAGGCCGTTGGGATCCAGGACTGCGTTCCATATTGTCCTCCTGAACTCACCGACTCCATATTCTGCTAAAAGTAAAAAATGTTCAAATGTTTGTTAAGCTTATGGGACTTAACTACGGGGTCATCAGTCCCTAAACTTACAAACTACTTATGAACTACTTACGAACTAGGACGGCACAAATATCCATGCCCGAGGGGGGATTCGAACCCCCGACCGTAGTGGCCGTGCTGACCGTGACTGGAGCGCCTCAGTCACCTCGGCCACCGCGGCCGGCGCTAAAAGTAATTTGATCGCGACCAACGCGAGCAGTAATGTCGCGGTACGATAAATCGCGATAGGCTACAATCCGACCTTTATCAAAGTCGGAAACGTGATGGAACGCATTTCTCCTCCTTAGACGAGACATCATAACGTTTCACCAGGCAACGCCGGTAAACTGCTGTTTGTGTATGAGAAATCGGTTGGAAACTTTCCTCATGTCAGCACGTTGTAGGTGTCGCCACCGGCGCCAACCTTGTGTGAATGCTCTGAAAAGCTAATCATTTGCATATCACAGCATCTTCTTCGTGTCCGTTAAATTTCGCGTCTGTAGCACATCATCTTCGTGGTGTAGGAATCGCAATGTGCGAGGAGTGTGAATAATCTTGAACCCGTCTTACTGTGACGAAAGATTTAAGACTTCCATATCAGACGTTTAAAGAACACCGAATTGAAGCACCACATAATTCATTCTAGGTAGTGAATACATCACAAGACTTTAACCAGCATTTGCATTAACAGCCGCCCCTTTTTACGGTAGTCAACGACTTCCATCCATACGATCGGCCATTAACCTGGATGCACATGTATTTATCCTCATTGCCTGTCGACCACTGCCTTCCGGGCGCACACTTTTCCTAGGATAGGCTTCACCGAAAACCTCTCTCTCTCTCTTTCTCTCTCTCTCCCCCTTTTCTCTCTGTCTCTCTCTCAACCCCCTAAACGGCCTCCCATCCGCACTCATTTCTCTCAATTGCCACTGTAGGATGGTGTCAGCAGGCAGTGTCAAGAACGCTCACTGACAAATGTACCACACTCGCCACAACAACAAACCTTCAAACCTACTTGATACTCTGACCCCTTAAAATATTCGTTAAGGTTAAGGGACTTAACTGCAGGGTCATCACGTCCTAAAACTTCCAAACTACTTGTAAACTCACTTATACTAAAGACAAAGAAACATCCGTGCTCGATGATGGATTCGAACCTCCGACGGGGAACGGTCTCACGCATCGGAGCATAGCGTCTCAATGTGCTCGGCTACACCGCCGCGGATCTGACGCCTTAAATTTAATTAGAAAAAAAAAGTGCTAGTGTTACTTCTGTCTCAGTCATCATTGGTAAATTTAACTATGGAACCTGAGAAAATATAACAATACAGATTTAGAATCAAGAAAGGCCAGAGACTACACTACTCATGGCAGCGTTAATGTCTTCATTATTTGGCAACAACTGATACGTGGCATTATCTAAGCACTTCTCACACGTCTCTACAGAACAGAGCGATACGTTCCAGTCACGGTCTGCACGGCCACTACGGTCGGGGATTCGAATCCCCCCATCGGGCATGGATATTTGTGCCGTCCTTAGTATAAGGTAGTCCGTAAGTAGTTTGTAAGTTTAGGGACTGATGACCCCCGTCCCATAAGCTTAACAAACATTTGAACATTTTTTTGCGATACGTTCTCCATCTTGCGTACAGATGGTGTTATTATGATGTATTTCTAACGCCTCGTGCATTTTAACACCACTTCAAATACACGCTCATCGATGATGATGATGAGGTGATGATAACGCAGCACCTAATCACTAGGGATTTCAATCCGAGTCGCTAGGAGGTAAGAAGGCAGCATCGTCAATCACTAATCTCGAGTTTCGGAGTTTTATAGTAGCTAAAGTTAAGGTATCAATTTTTTTGACAAAACTGGTTTTTACATACTTTTCAGAAGGGTAAGTGCCCGTCGTTTCGCATTGTGTATTACTAGCTCACCGTCTATCTCTTCATACGAAAACATTTTTACAAGCCTCTTGTCGTTTTTGTTGCCTAATTAATGTTGCTTCATTTTCTGTCAACATTCACATATTAGCATGTTACTCGCTTCACCTCCTAACAGAAAATCACCTTACCTGCAACCAAAGGGGCATGCCCTCTCTTTTTCAGTATAGATCGACAGCTCAGAAGTGATTTTCAGTCATAACAATTAATTTCACTAACGTGTAAACTGATGTACACACACAATGCGTTGCGTCTCCATGTCTCATTATCTTAATAAATGCACAATAGAAAAACATTAAATGTAAGTTTGAGCAAGACGTGAACAAAACAAACCATGTAGTATTGATGAATGACTATGATACATAGATATTTTGAGGTAATAATAATAATAATAATAATAATAATAATAATAATAATAATAATAATAATAATAATAATATGCAACACAAAATAACAAAACACACAATACAACACAATGTACAACAAATCAACAAATGGCACACATAATGTCATATGACTGCAATTCCATATGGTGGATAAGAATTATATCGACAAAGCAGAGGCTCAACATAGCCTCCACTGTGATATGCAGACAAGCAGACGTCTACAAATTTTCCTGTAGTCACTGTGCCGCGGTGGAGTAGCCGAGAGGTCTAAGGCGCCTCGCTGCGAAGCGCATGGTTGCTTGCCGTCGGAGGTTGGAGTCCTCCCTGGGGCATGGGTGCGTGTGTGTTTCCTTAAAGTAGTTTACCTTAGTTTAGCTACGGACTGATGACCACGCGCTGACCGCAGTGGCCGAGCGGTCTGCTGGGTGCGTCACAGTCTGCACGGCCGCTACGGTCGGGGGTTGGAATCCCCCCTCGGGCACGGATGTTTGTGTCGTCTTTAGTATAAGGTAGTTAATAAGAGTAGTTTGTAAGTTTAGGGACTGATGACGCCGCATTTAAGTCCCTTAAGCTTAACAAGAATTTGAACATTTTGATGACCACGCAGTTTGGTCCGATAGATTTACAAACATTTCAACATTTGCACTCGCTGTCACTCTTTGTACGTGGAACAAACATGCAGGCATTTTAGTACCAGATACATCAAACATCTAAAGGCATTACAGAGTAACAGCTGCCAGTAAGCTTTCACAGACAGTCTAAGAGCAGGGAGTCACCATCTCATACGCACAGAAATTGATTTGAAAATGTTTAAAACTGGCAATAATCTGTAACAAAAGTTGACTAGAAGACAACTAAATCTATAGTGTTGTAGTAATTTTATTTTGAACCTCTGGGCTTTCTCATTTATCACTTGTTTCTCTGAATTTTTTGTCGGTGCTCTAAGTATTATCGGCAGTTCATATTTCCTACTCGGAAGATTTCCAAAAGTTTTCAGAAGACAATCAGCACCGTTGTCGACATTATTCTTTTTTATCTTCGTGCTACTGCATAAAGAAGATTGCTCAAGGGATTTCGAGGAGCCGAGAAAGAAATTTCACAGCCTACGCGTACACATCTAGAGCGGTCGTCGGTACTGACAAACCGCTCTGATACATCTAGTAACAATCGAAAACAGTGGAGCAGGTAAATGATTTCTGGTCCTTACGACAAACTTCAGTAAGGAATAAATCATACTGAGACGCTGTGGGTAACAAATCCAATTCATTCAATAGGTTATATTTTGAATTTACAACACGAACGTCTCTTATTACACACCTTTACACTCGATAAACTTTTTCACGGTTCCTGTAGATACACCAAAATATGATTACCATATTTCATATAGGGTTACACAAAGAGGAGTATGTGGTGCCAATTCTTTTGGTATCCGAATGGTACTGACAGGAGTATGGTAGGATTGTCCGTGAAATTGTGTTGAACACAGTGTCCGGATGGAGTCGTGTCAGCACAACTGCCTAGAAAGTTGGAGACCCGGATTCGATTCCCAGTACAGTACAAATCTTAGAAGTAAAAGATTTAACAACGGACGATGCAAGTACGAAATAAAATCACTAACACAAGAAAATAGGTCGTTGTAGGCAATAGGAAGTGTTTTAGTATAGGACATTGTCCTTAATCTGAGTACAAATTTCTGAACATCTTCTTGAGTTCAGAACTGTACATTGGTAGATTAGTGGGGCTGCCAATACCGGGAGTAAAGAGCTTTTCCACAGAATATGAAAACAATTACATACAGAAGAAACAGAATGGTTGGAGATGTGTTAAGGCACTACGCAGTAATTTTCATTGTACTAGTTGATGCTTTGCATATGTTAAAAACTGTAGGGGAAGAACGATATTCGAATAATATTAAAGAAGTAACGGAGGTCGTAAGGTGCAGGAGTCGATGTTGACACAGGAGAGGAATTCTTGCTTGTCTTCATCGAACAACTCGCAAAGCTAGATGATTCAGGAAGTCAAATTTATTTAATTTTCAATTTTCAGTAATTCAGCGTTTTCATGTCGATTTATTTTTTTTTTCGTAAATTAATTGAATGTGAAGAATTTTGTAGTGCACCACAGAATCTACTCTTAGACAGCTCAGACGGATTATGAAAATTTATTGAAACGAATCCAGGCATTTTGTCTGTGTTACCTTCTGGAATTTCTCTACATATTTCTGTTCCGTGTTTTTTCCTTCTTCGCACTGAGTATGTCTCGTACTCTTTTAAACCTACTTGATAATTCGCTTGATGAGGTTAATGTTAACCTTCACGAATGTATATACTATACACCGGAACGCATTCTTCTTGTACCGTGTCGAAGGTGTACCCCAGTTATTTGTTGTGATCATAATCCTTCAGTTTTGAAGACACAATTATCCATTCTAACTAATCGCCAGACTTTTCTTTAAGAAAAGGAATTTGACTCAGTTTCATTCAGATTCAATTATTTATTCATTGCTCCTGTTCCGCAGAATTCATAATAATGTAATTTTCCAAACAGTTAGCTAATGTCAAAATGTGAGAGCTGTTACGAATGTTAATTATGGCACTACCTTTGATTTCCAGTAAAATGTATAATATTAATGACGTTAAATTTGATATGGAAAAAGGTCACTTAATGCGACTACTTTGTAAAAAGACTGTAATAAAGTGTTAACCCACATTTCATTGTAAAAGTATTAGCATTTAGCTTATTTCATTCATATGGAAAAAACTGATTATTGCTCTTAAATTTATTGAAATCAACCTGTATGATATGTGTCAGATAAATGACTTTCCTATTTCTTACAGGAAGATTTGCTTTAAGTTGCCCCACAGATAATAATCACCACCCGCGAATGGCCGTGCGCTCTAAGGTGCTTTGCTGTGGTTTGTGCGGCAGCTACCCGTGGGAAGTTCGGGCATGGTGTTGTGTTTGTGTGTTGTCCTTAGTGTTACGTCCTGTGATCTGCAGGAAAGAGTACAACTCATGAAAATGATAAACTGTTTACTAAACAAAAAGCCTTCTGGGCATATAATAACAAACGCAAAGAAAATAGATAACCAGTCACTTACGGACAACCAACAAGTACAATAGCGAAATTATCACACAAACAACTACTATTTACAATTAGCGCTAGGCCAAAATAAATACTATTCTTATTGTATTCGTGTGGTGTCTCTTCTTTCGGACGTCCGAAAGAACAGACACCACACCTGCTTAACAGCCAAATAGCATTTGCAAATGATTGGTAAAGGAAGGGAAGGAAGAAGGATAGAAAAAAAATGGATTGACGTTGGCCGTATTTGGGCATTGATATTAAGAAATGGCGACAAGTGAAAATGTGAGCCGGACCGAAAATCGAACCTGGGTCTCCCGCTTAGGGCCAGCGGTCGCCTTAACCACTTGGCCACACGTGCTCGCCTCCCGTCCGGCTCACATTTTCACTTGTCGCCATTGCTTAATATCAATGCCCAAATGCAGCCGTGACAACTCTTTCTTTCCTAACCTTCTTCTTTCCCTTCCTTTCCCATTTCCTAACCTTCTTCTTTCCCTTCCTTTCCCAATCATTTACAAATGCTATTTGGCTGCGTAACAGGTTCAAATGTTTGTACAACTTATGGGACCTAACTACGGAGTCATCAGTCCCTAAGCTTACAAACTACCTATGAACTAGCTAAGACTAAGGACGTCACAAATATCCATGCCCGAGGGGGGATTCGAATCCCCGACCGCAGTGGCCGTGAGGACCGTGACTGGAGCGCCTCAATCCCCTCGGCCACCGCGGTCGGCGCGAAACAGGTGTGGTGTCTGTTTTTTCGGACGTCCGATAAACACGCACCACATCACACCAATACAATAAGTATTAAACGCGACGACGGCGTTAGCTTCAATTATTTCACCGCAGATGCGGGCATACGTCCGGCCTCGCACGGGAATCCGTAATGGCGAGTGTAAGAGGGCATGGACGATAGGGGTGCTACAAACATAGCGTGCGACTTGTGAGAGTTTTAGACGGACGGGAGGCAACCGCTGGCCCGAAGCGGGAGACCCGGGTTCGATTCCCGGTCCGGATCACATTTTCACATGTCGCCTTTTCTTATTAACAATGCCCAAATGAGGCCAACGTCAATCCTTTCTTTCCTATCCTTCTCCCTTCCCTTCCTTTACCAATCATTTGCAAATACAATTCTCCGAATCGAAAACTACGGTCTACGCTGAGTGCCACTGAAGCTGGATCCGGCGTAGGAGCGGCCGGTAGCTGGGTAGGCACTGTTGTCCACACCCCGTCGGTGCGCTTATGAAGCCGGCATCGGCGGAGGCCTACACCAGGTTACTCCGCTGTCATTGGCTGGGGACTGTTACATGGCTAACCGTAAAGTAGGTCCGCAGTACAGCGCCGTTTCTTATGCATTTGGTCGTTGTTGATGTTTATTGTTTTCTTGTGAGCGCCTACGAAGGGAAGCTAAGCAGCCCGCGTTGACTTCGTGTTATGCGGGCACTCTACACAGTCAGGGGCTGCCACAGCACTTTGGTTAGTTCGTTTATGATTACTGAAACGTAGTGGGCTAGCCTGCCAGCTAGTTTCAATAACGAAACGAGCCTACCTGCTTTGCTCGCTTCACCACAATGTTCTTTTTGGCGTTACCTTGTTATCTTGGGGTGTGGTGTAACTTCTGGTAACTCAGCATCTGGATTCACAATACTGCAGCAACATTTGGATTACGATGAACACGAGCAGCTGAACTCATTTATTGTTACGCTACCTGATTGAAATTACGAAGAGTAACACCAGGTAAGTTTGAATCAGAACTTTAATCGCACAATTTAAATAACTATCAACTACAACAATAACATCTAACAATTAAATTTCGATATGCTGACGGGCATAGTGACTGCTTCGAAATCTGAATCAGAACTGCACCCCTACGACCTCTGTGTGCTGCCCTTATATACCATTTCCAACAGTGCCCAGCATTGTTGGAATGGTTACAACATTCAAGTATTAAATATACAATCTCTTATCTTAATTGTAATAACATTTATATTCTGCAAGTCATGCTTAAATACCACTTCATTTTTAATAAAATTTAAACCCTTGTAACTATTTCCAATATCTGAAAATATACCTAAATATGAAAATTAACAAGGAATATCACATTTATCGTGATAACGTGGAAAATATTAATAAGAAACTGTTCCTACCATTTATGTGTCTATTATTAACAAGTATAATTGAATCTTTAACAATACTGAATACAAAGAATAGTGTATGTGCAGTTGATTCGTCTGTTATGACTTATTTCGTTATTCTGTCAACATCTAATCTAAAATTGATTGTAAATAAAAGTTTACATGCTAACATATATTCTTCTTTACTTTACATTACATTAAATTATTATTCAAGCTAAAATACATGACATTTATTTAGTCCGCCATGTGCTCATCTATATTTGATGATTTACATCAAAGTATTCCACAATTTATGTTCCCACCAATGGATAGCATATTGTATATTGGTAATTAACTTTTGATAATACTTAGTTGATCTACTGTGTCCTCGGATATATTGTCTTTACATTTCTTTACGATTTCCATTAATATTAAAAATTACAGTGTTAATTTGGTCTGTTTAACAAAGAAAATTTAGTAGTCACTGTATTTAAATGTTGTGAAGGGTCTTGCCTATTAATTATCATTACCTAGCTTATTACGCCAATGGAGAGCGATCTGTATGAATGTTAATAAAAATTAGCTGATTACGCCAAGATGGCCGATGAAATGTATTTATTTTCCTCGACCGGTTTCAATGATTTAAATCATCATCTTCAGAAAGGTTTACACGGTCTTCACTTAAGAGTACATGTCTAATAAAAAATTTCTCTTCGAGATATGACATGAATAAAACAGCATGGTCAACATGTTAAAAAATACGTCACAAAAATGGATCGTCATATAAGATTAAAATGTAAAATGTGATTACCTATGATGTAAATATGACAGACTCAGCAGACTGACCACTCAGTTTGATGCTCGTAAGTGAACACCTTGTAAACCATTCTGAAGATGACGATTTAAATCACTGAAATCGGTCAAGGAAAATAAATATATTTTACCAGCGATTTTGGCGTAACAACCTAAAGAAGGTGTCTATTAAGTTAGATTAAATAATTTTGTAAGTCTAGGGACTCGTGACTACTACTGTTTGGTTCCATAGCTTTACAAATATTTGAAATATTTTTCCTTGATAAAAGTCAAGTGGTGTGGATTGTGTGGATCTCTATTCCACAGAACCACGTTAGCCAATGTAAAGAACAGGAAACTGAATATCTAAGCACTGTCGAAGAACTGATCTGTAGCGAGTTAGAGGCCCATGCTGTTGTAAGAAGAGGAAGGCTACCGTTTACATTCAGAACTCAGGGAAACACCACCCATTGCAGCATATCCGGTTGTATTGTTAAAAAAAATGTAAAAATGCTTGTAAACGTATTGGATCAGACTGCTATGGTCATCAATCCCTAGACTTACAAACTACTTAAACCAAGAATACTAAATTTGCATACACGTCGACCGTTCTTGGGCGCTGAAATAAATTCAAAGGTAATGTTGAAAATTTGGGCTGCACTGGGATTCAAACCCGGATTTCCCGCTTCGTGCTAGCGGTTGCCTTGACCAGTTAGGTCACCTAGGTACACTTCCCTTCAAATCAAAATTGCCATAGCACGCTAACATCGTAGGAGCCACCGCCCATTAGTTCCGCTTTCTCGCAGCCTATCCTGTATTCACGCAAGGAGTGATCCGTAAAATTACAGGCCTACATCACTAACGTCAGTCTGAAGCAGGATTTTAGAACATACACTTTTCTCAAAAATTGTTAACTACCTCGAAGAGAAATGATTAAATGTTTGTGAAGCTTATGTCACTTAACTGCGTAATCATCAGTCCCTAAACTTATAAACTATGAACTACCTTATACTAAAGACAGCACAAACATTCATGCCCGAGGGGGGGATTCGAACCTCCGACGGGGAACGGCCTCGAGCATCGCAGCATAGCGCCTCAATGCGCTCGGCCGCACTGCCGCAGCACCTCGAAGAGAAAAACCTATTGACCCACAGTGAACACGGATTCAGAAAGTATCGTTCTTCTGAAATACAGCTAGCACTTTACTCATATGATGTGATAAGTGCTATCGACAAGGGATGTCAAATAAATTCCGTATTTCTAGATTTCCAGAAGGCTTTTCACACTGAACTTCACAAGCGACTTGTACTAAAACTAGTTCTTATGGAATATCGCCACAGTTGTGCAATTGGATTCGTGATTTCCTGTCAGAAAGGACACAGTACTTTGTAACTGACGGAAAATCATCGAATGGAACAGATGTGATATCTGGCATTCCCCAAGGAAGTATTATAGGGCAACTACTGTTCTTAATTCTAATTAACTATTTAGGAGACAATCTGAGTTGCTCTCTAGACTGTTCGCGGATGCTGCTGTCATTTATCGGTTGGTGAAGTCAGCACAAGGTCAAAAGCACCTGCAAAATGATTTAGGTAAGGTAATAGCATGGTGCAAGATACGGAAATTGACCATTAATAGTGAGAAGTGTGAAGTCAAACATATTACCACTAAAAGAAACCTGTTGAACTTCATGTACATGGTAAATCAGTCAACTCTACATACCGCTAATTCAACCAAATACGAACAACGAACAACTTAAATTCGAAAGAACACACAGAACAATTGTAGGAAAGGCGAACCAAAGACATGTTTCATTGGCAGAACACTTAGAGGATTCAACAGTTATACTAAAGAAACTGCCTATTCCACACTTGTGCGTCCTATTTTGGAGTATTGCTGCGAATTATGGAATCCCCAACAAGTGAGACTCACATACGGCTTACAGAATGTTCAGGGAATGGCAGCTCGTTTTGTATTACTGCGATATAGGGGAGAGTGTCACGGAAACGATACACGAGTTGGGGTGGAAATCATTAAAAAAAGAAAAAAAAAGTTATTCGTTGCGACGAGTCTATTTTCGAAAGTTCTTTCACCAAACTTCTCTAAAAACGCGAAGATATTTCTTCAGCATCTACCTACGTAGGAAGACGTGATCATAGAAGTAAAATAAGAGAGGAAATCGAAAACAAAAAGAAAAGAAAAAAATTGGTGCTCCTTTTTCCCGCGAGCTATTAGGGAATGGAAAGCCAGGGAAACCATCATAAAAACTGTTCGATGAACGATCTGCGATGCTCTTCAATGTGACTTGCAGAGTACTTACGTAGATGCAGATAGAGGCATCGGGTAGAGTTGTGCATCTGTCACAGAAATAGTCAGATGCCTTTCGGACAAATTTACAATTATTGATAAGGTGTCTGTTCTATCGAACGTATCCGAAAGAACAGACACCATATCAATAATACATGCACCGTTAGTCATTTGGCGCCTTCGACCACTAGGCCCTTCCACGAGGCGACTTATTTTTTATTTCATACTGTTTTGATACAATTGCCTTTTTGATGCATTACCTATGTCTCCAGTTTCATTCATCCTTTTTCAGGAGTTTGTAATGAAATTGACAATATTTGATGACCTGTATATTAATATGTGTAACTTATAATTACGTAGGCTTCCGCGGCCAGAGTCAGATGACATAAAAGTTTTCAGGGTATGGTACCGCGTCATGATGTAAGGCTATTACTTAAATAACCAACGTTTCGGCCAACGTTACAGTGGCTTTCATCTGGGTAACCAGTTACCCAGATGAAGGCCACTGTAACGTTGGCCGAAACGTTGGTTATTTAAGTAATAGCCTTACATCATGACGCGGTACCATACCCAGAAAACTTTTATGTCATGTGTAACTTAATTTATATTAATATTATAAAATGTCACTCATCTTTAATATAATTTTTATTAATATTATGAAAGTCCGTACAAAATCTGCCCAACTTGAATGTTGTTGTTGTTGTTGTTATTTGGATGTTTAAGGGGGACAAAACTACAATGGTCATCAGTCCCCCACTTGAATCTAAATCGATATATCGATCTACATTATCTTTGGAAGGCAAGATCTTAGGGCTTCTTTTTGGTGTGATGCGGCCACTTTGAGTGAGGCATGGACGGTGACTAGTGGCATCGCTCTGTTTGTGTGGTCTTGTGGTGTTTCAAGCTTGTGTATTGTATAGTTTTTCTTTGTTTAGTGAAGTGTCGCAATAAATACCAGTTATTAAAAAAAAGTTATCGACCATTTAATAGTACAAACGTCGATAAAAACCTGGACCTCCAGTTCATTTGCAGCACAAAGAAATCGACCTTAGACAAACAAAGCCAACTTACTGACCGAGAATTCACTGTAATCAATTATACATTCCCATGACCTCTAAAGCAGTCAATGTCTCTACGAGCCATTCTGGGTTGAATTGTGTACAACAGAACCGCATTATTTTCAGTGGTGAAGCATAGAGGCATGCGAAAAGTTTCCTCTTCCGATAAAATTCCACAAAGTGATTACGTGTAACAGGATACTACGTCAAGAATGATCGTATTTTACTGGCAAACACAGTGCTTACCATCGTCCACGTAGCTCGCCATGTCAGTGTTCGCTGAGATCCTGTTGGGGCGCTGAATTCCCGAGCGCGAGGCCGCCAGAGGCTGGGGCACCAGCCGCCACCGGTTGTTGTTGCCGAAGGAACAACTCCGTCCCAGACGCGGGATGAATGAGTAAAGCGGCCATTCCCAAATAATGAGCCGGCCAAAGAAGTTGCGTCCGGCAGTCGGCGACGCTGGTTGTTGTGAATGTTTCACGGAGCGCCCTCCGCCCCCGCCCCTGGCCGACGTACGGCCGCGGACAGAGCAACTTGGTGTAGTCCGTCTCTGGGGCGACGCGGGGAAGGGGCCGCGGGGCGTGTATTTTGCAGAGGCGGACAGCACCAGCGGCGCACGCCAAGCAGCACTGCTGTGCTCCTCCGGTATGTAACGCTGAGTACGTATCCAGGAGTTGCCAGAGTAGTTGTTTGGGGACACGTCCGAAAGAAAAGGCAGCGCGCCATCTACATGTGAATGGACGGCTGTAAAAGAAGGGATACGTCGCATGTCGTGAATTTGCAGGAAGAGTGTTTATTTCCTGTTTATGTAGCTCGAGCTGGGTAGCGCTCCAGTGTCGTCACGCCATGTCATTCTACATAGCAGGAGTAACCCACTAAACTAGAGTCCTGTACCACAGACGTCAATTTGTAGCAGGGTTTTGGAACATATCCTGTATTCAAATATTATGAATTATCACGGTATATTGATGCAAGGTCAACAGAAATTTAGAAAATGTCGTTCACGCGAAACACAACTAGCTCTTTACTCACACGGTGTGATGAGCGCTATCGAATTGATTCCGTATTTCCTGATTTCCAGAAGGCTTCTGACACCGTACCTAACAAACAGCTTTTAATCAAATTGCGTGGTTTGGTATATCGCCCCAAATTTGCACTGGGCAGGGGATTTCCTGTCAGAGAGGACATAGTTCGTAGTAATCGATGGTAAGGCATCAACTGAAACAGAGATGATATCGGGCGTTCCACAGGGTAGTGTTATTGGTCCTTTGCTTTTCCTTATTTACATAAACGATTTGGGTGAAAATCTAATCAGTTCTTTTACGATGTTTGCTGATGACGTCGTCAGTTACCATCTAGTAAAATCATCGGAAGATCAAAACCAACTGCAGAACGATCTACATAAGATCACTATGGTGTAAAAACTGGCAGTTGACTATAAATAATGGGAACTGTGAAGTTGTCCACATGAATACGACAATAAATCCGTTAAACTTTGTTAACAAGATAAATCGATCAAAAGTGGAGGCTGGAAACTCCACAGAATACAATGGAATTACTATTACTTCATACTTAAACTGGAAAGAACACGTAGACAATGTCGTGCGAAAGGCGAACCAGCAACTGCGTTTTATTGGCAGAACCCTTAAAACATGCAACAGAACTACTAAAGAAACTGCATACACTACGCTTGTCCGTCCTTTTTTGGAGTATTGCTGCCCAATGTGTGATCGTTATCAGGTGGGTTTGACGGAGAACATCGCCAAAGTCCAAAGAAGGGCAGCTCCTTATGTATTGTCACGATACAGGGGAAACAGCATCAAGTAAATGCTACAGGATCTGGGATGGGAATTATAACAACAGCGTTTATCGCTGCGCCGTGAGCTACTTACGAAACTCCAATCGCCAACATTCTCCTCCGAATGCCAAAATATATTGTTGACTCCCACTTAGATAGGTAGAGATAATCATCAGAATAAAATACGGGAAATCAGAGATCGAAGAGAGAGATCCTGGTGTTCTTCCTTCCCGCGCTCTATTGAGAATGGAATGAGAGGTAAATAGTAGAAAGCTAGTTCGATGAACCCTCTGCCAGACACATAAATGTGATTTGCAGAGTATCCCATGTAGATGTAAATATCGGTCGTGTGCCTATTGCCTTGTGTAAGAACAGGTAAAGAATCCTACCGCAACGTAAGACAAGCAGAGCAGAGGAAGAAAGTTGCTCAGATTAAAAATCTCTGTTGAGATATTTACAGATAATAAAAAACACGGTTTTGAAAAACTGTCGAATTCCATAATACAGAGTGTTTTCCTGAGAGTGTGCAAAAACTTAGTCATTCATTCATTGACAATCAGTCGCGAGCCAGTATCATAGTCTTCCTGGTCCTATTGGTGGGTCTTCAAAATCTTCAAATGTTTGTACAGCTTATGGGACTTAACTACGGGGTCATCAGTACCTAAACTTACAAACTACTTATGAACTACTTACGAACTAGGACGGCACAAATATCCATGCCCGAGGGGGGATTCGAACCCCCGACCGTAGTGGCCGTGCAGACCGTGGCTGAAGCGCCTCAGTCCCCTCAGCCACCGCTGCCGGCGGTGGGTCTTCAGATGGCTGATCAGTAGAATCCTCGCGTTGCCTGCTCTGGCACAGTGATGACAGACTTACGTAGGGACCGGCTGGTATTCTCAGAACCTCTCATCGCTTTCTTCTCATGCGTCGTTCCTCAGCACTATGACGTCTCTCGTCTTCGAAGTGTGCTATACCATTATGAATGGTGTTTCTCCAGGTTGGACGGTCTAAGGTGCGTGTTTCCCAGTTTACTGTACTGACGCTACATTTCTTCAAGGTGTCTTTAATGAATTCTTTATATCTTTTTCTCTGACCTTCATGATGGCGATTAGCTTCACTCAATTCCGAATAATCGTGAATTTGCGTCTCGAAGAGATTTTCAGGATATTTCTGAGACATGTTTTTCGCGAATTTTGATATAACGCCGGTATATTGTTCACTTCTCCCACGCATATAAGAGAATCGGTATGACCACAGACTTGTATAAACAGTAGTTTGGTGCATCAGCTGATGTCATGGTTGTTGAATATTCTCGAATGCAGTCCTAGCATATTTCCCACGGTATTTGATTTCTGTATCCATGTTGGCTTTTGCAGTGAAATTGCACCCAAGATATGCGAAACATTCGACATCCTCGATTGGTTAACTGTTGATTGTTATTTCAGGGGCTTGTTCAGACGTTCCAGGAATAAAATTTTGCTCTTCTGAATATTGACGTTGAGTCCTATAGTCTGATATTCAACACTAAAAGCTTTTAAAATGAGTTGAACGCTTTCTGATTGGGAGGGTAGAGCATTATCGTCTGTATATTGAAGCTTCATAACAGATTTTACCAATGTCTTGGTTGTAGCCTTGAGCCTTCTGAGGTTAAATAGATGCCCATCGATGCGATATTCCTGGACGACGCTGATGTTCAAATAGGTGTAATATTGTAGAAATGTATATTGCAAAAAGTGTTGGCGCTATGACACAAGCCCTGTTTCACGCTTGTTCTCCAGTGGTTCCATTTGTGATCACCGAGACCTTCGTCTCATCTTGGAGCAGTCTTAAGAGTTTTACGAAATTTTCAGGGCAGTCATGGAGAACAAGGATTTTCCATAGAGTATCACGGTCAGCTTAGTAGAAGATAGGACAAGCACCAGTGAAACGTTTGTGGTAGGAGACAGCAAAATCTTCACATAAGTGTCGTTTTAAGTAATTACAGAGGGTAAAAAGTAGAAAAATAACTTTCATTGTGTTAATTATTAATATAACGTGAAAATCAGCTAAAAATTTGTCAATAAAGTGTTGGATAAATCATGTTGTTTTCTGAAAGGTTTTCACACACTCTTCTTAATTGAAACACAACTATATCCTGCAAGATACTGAGTTGTTCAAAGGTAGCAGCACTTTCTCTGAAAAGTGCATTTGTCCTATTTTGTAAACATATCATGATATACATACCAACGAAATGCAAACACAGACTTATTTATCACATGTACATAAACTGGGGAGATACTTTTACAATGACTGCTGTAAATAACGTAATAATATTTGTAACTTTGTGTATAGATTAAGTACTAAAGCTTTGAAGAAGTCGGTATAACCACATTCCGTTTGTTATTTTAGCTCTAAAAGAAAACGTAGTGACGGTTTGAATCATAATATTTCCTTTATTTCAGCGCAAAACAAAGTAACTACAGAACAGGTAATACAATCTACATTAAAAGCGTCCATAGTAACCATATCAGAGACAAACATTTTATAGACGCATTGATTCTAATTAATGACTGTCAACATGTACCATTAATAGTCAATAATTGCTTAGGAAAGAAACAGGTAATTTGTTGCAATGTATACACTTCCCTTCTGTTTCATTAAGGAACGACAGTTTCTACAGAAATCTAGGACTCCATTCATATATGAAATTACCAGTATCTGCACGTTGTTTAGAATATTCATTATCACAGTATCGTTCCCGTTGTTGTGAAAATACTTCAGAAGACCAGTGTTCAATTCGTTCTTACGTATTTCACGGCTTATTAACGAAATAGAACAAACGCACATTTTAGAGGGAGCACTCTTACATCTGCACAACTCTAAACATTGCAGAAGATATCTCTAATCAATTAATAAGAAAGCCGGAAACACTTTTACGAGTCAAGGCGAAAGAAAATATATGGTACCGGCGGATCTCGAACTAACGACCATATGTGTCACAACTGCCTACTACACCACGGCGAACAACTACGGCATTGTCCATTAATTCTCGTACTGTTGGTGGCAGTTGCTAGCAGCTAAAAATGACATATTTAGACACTACATTAAAATTTATCGTACTATGAACGAAGTGTTTTTGTTAATTCTTCAGTGCGCAACTGCTTTGTAATGACAACGCGTAAGTTATAATATGAAAATCATAAAATAGAGGAAGCAAGATGGCGTATCCAGAGAGATTTCTGGGCGATGACTTTCACGTGACATTGCCTGACGCCTGGTTTACGTAAAATCAAGATGAGGTATCAAATCACCGTTATTTTTGCAAATATCTCTGAAACGATACTAGATATGAAAAAAACGTAAAAGAGCCAAGTTGTAGTGAATTTTCTCCTCTACAAATTGGTTTATTCAGTTTTCGTGTCAGATGTACGGTTAAGCCGTTATTTGCATTTAAATTTAGTGCTCTTAAAAGTCGATCGCAAAGGCCCACTTTTAGTGTTACTAGCTTAAAGTGAGACAAAAGCCATTAGGATTTTCTGTAGAACTCTGAGAGCTATTTAGAACTGTGATCGGAACTAGTTTTGCGCAAATAGGTAAATAACTATTTTGAAAAAACTAAAATTTGTTGTAATTTTTCTATGTTTTCGCGAAATTTGGCAGTTCTATTAAATTTTGTACAAAGAACTCCAGAAATAATGCATATCTACAATAATACATTTCCTTGAGACAATATTGTCTCGTTATACCAAAGGCATTAAACATAAGAAGAGGCACTGAATTAAAATTTGTGCTGTGGACGTGATTTGAACCCGGGAATTAAAGTATGTGGTGTGTAGGGAGACGCGCTTTGAGACAGTCCACATAGTCGCTATGTTAGCTGAATGGTCACAGTCTGCGTCGAGCAGCGACGCGGTGAGGAGGGGCCTGTTTACGTCCCGCCGCAGCGTGCGCTTCGCGGTGTTTACGTGCTTAAGCGGCTTTCGCGCGAGTAAGTGATTTTCGATTATCATGGCCAACTCATACAGGAAATCGACACTGAAATTCACCTTCGCGGCCGAATATGCTCGACCGAAAGCGCTAGAAGTGGAACGATTTCTTAGAGAAGATATAAAGATCCCTTGTACCGACCTTATTGGAATCCACCTCTCCATTGTGAGCAGCGTGGTTACGTTAAACTAGTAAATGAAGCTGCATGTAACGCGATATTAGAGAGAGCAAAAGACAGACTTAAATTTCGACATAGTGACGGTAACATTGGCCCAGTGAATGTGGATCATGCGGGTCTCGGTCTCCGAACGATTCGCATATTCGAACTCCCTTTCGAACTGCCGGCAGAAGAAGTAGAGATTGCTCTCAGGCCTTATGGAAAAGTCCTCAGCCACGTTGCAGAGAAGTGGGCACAATTTACCACCTACCCGGTGCTAAATGGAGTCCGGCAGGTACGCATAGAACTCACTAAACATGTGCCATCCCACCTTAACATTGCAGGATGCCGAGCCATCGTAATATATGACGGACAACCGAAGACCTGTTCGGGTTGTGGCAAAGAAGGCCATATCCGATCAGAGTGTCTACAACGAAGAATTGCCCAACTTCCGTCTACGGATCCACTGCCTGCTACCACATCGACAATCCTGCCTCTTACATATGTAGCGGCAGTACGAGGAGACACCAGACAGAGCCACGAGCCTGAACTACCGCAGGATCTTTCACAAATGACAGTGTCAGGACGAGAAGAGGATGAACGACTGACAACCAACATGGTCCCCCCTCCCGCTCCACCGGTGCAGGAAACAGTCGAAGAAAAGAACTATGACAAAATGGAAGTGGATCAGTTGGTAGTGCCTACGGGCGCCTTTGTACCTGATCGGCGAAACTCAATTCCGTCGTCTGACACGGAAACACATTCTCGGAAACAGCGGTCTCCAAAGAGGCATAAGAAGCGAAAGAAGTCTTCATCCGATGAGGCATCGACACAATCACAAGACAACGAGGCCTCTCCCTACCACACTGACCTGGTGACCAATGATTCAACGACGAATTGTGCCATGTCCTCTACGACAGGCCCCGACACAGCTCCGCACACACAAAGTGTGCAGGGGACGCCTGACGATCAACACGACGAAAGACGCCTCGAGTACAGCGAAGGGCCAGAAAAGGCCTCGGAAGACGCAAGCACTCATCCGATGGCATGGGCAGACGATCTTGACCCTGGGTCTTCTGCCGAGGATGCAGCGTCAACTGCCGCCTCGGCCACACACGACATCCAAAACGTTTAGCGCAATGATGGGGCGACTTGACGTGGTCGTTCTTCTGCTGCGACTACGCCGCTTCCCCGTGTAGTAATTGCAGACCAACCGCAAACTTACAGAATGGCTTCCATCAATCTTAACATGATCAATTCACGTGTCAAAATTCAACTACTACGTGACATGCTCCGGGCGGCTGACGTGGATGTTGCGTTAATGCCAGAAGTTCGAGTGGACGCTATACCAGTCTTTTACGGATACAATGCTTATGTTACCCCTGCTGATACGAGAGGAAGCGGAACGGCTGCGCTCGTTCGAGAAGGTATAGAGGTCACCAATGTAATGTATTTACCGTCGGCGCGAGGACTTGCCTTCGACATGCAGGAAACACGAGTTATTAACGTCTACGCCCCTTCTGGGACAGATAAAAGACGGGAACGGTCACATTTTTATGCAGAAGAAATTACGCCTCTGTTTTTGGGACGTTACAATAACCTCATCCTAGGCGGAGACTTCAACAGCGTACTCTCTCCGAAAGACCAACAACCCAACTACACTCCATGCCCCGAATTGCGCCTTTTGGTACAACACCTCCGTCTTGCGGATACTTGGGAGGTGATACATGGTGAACGCCCTGGTTTCACGTACGTGACCAGCCACTCAGCCAGCAGACTCGACCGCATCTACGTCTCCTCCGACCTCGTGACAGCGACTGTACAAGCGGAGACTTGGCCCACGGCCTTCTCGGACCACAGTGCATACATTTGTGCGGTTCATTTACGGAGACAAACCGTGTGGAGAAGTCGGGGAACATGGAAACTAAATGTGGCACTCCTACAAGATCAAGAGTGTCGACAATTAATAGAGAGTACCTGGACAGAATGTGAGCGTCGGTTACGGAGGTATCCGTCAACGATTCAATGGTGGCTTGACTGCGTCAAACCGGCCTTGAGACGTGCGCTTATACGTTATGGTAGGGAAAGATCGCTCTGGCATCGACAAACAACGGACTTCTACTACACACTCCTTCGAGAACTTACTGCACTTCCACCATCCCCAGATCGACAAGCAGAGATTTGTCGCGCCAAAGCACAGATTCTCACCCTCGTCCGCCACAAACTTGAAGGTGTCGTGGTGCGAACGAGATGCCAAGATAGGATTGTCGGCGAACCACCCTCTATGCATCACATCATTTCTGAACGACGTCAGAAACGACGAACACTGATACATGCACTAGACCTACCAGATGGCTCTAGAGTGACGACACAAGCGGGCATAGCACGTGCCTTTGTCGACCACTATCATCAACTATATCGGGACGTGCAACATGATGAAGACGCTTTCGCTGACGTCACCCACACCATCACCAACACACTTGATGCTGCGGCGTCAGAATCACTTTTAGAAGATATCACGAATGACTTTCATGGAGGGCATCATCATTCCTGTACCCAAACAATCTGGACGTACCCGAACTGAACATTATCGCCCAATCACACTCCTGAACAGTGACTTCAAGATATTCACCAGAATCTTGGCGCTACGGATTAAGCGCATACTACGCCAGGTTATTGCACATGAACAAACGTCTTTGGGAGGAGATAGCAATATCCAGACGACCCTTGGTGACTATCGCGATGTCATTGCCATTGCTTCGGCGTGTCGGCTGCGTAGTGCAATAGTCTCCATAGACTTCAACCGTGCTTTTGACAATGTGAGCCATTCTTTCTTGAAAGCTGTAATACCTCACATGGCGCAAATCCTACCGATGGCTCCAGTGGTGGCACAGCGGATACAGGCGGCCTTTGGATATTTTGTGAGTCATGGACTCCTCTTCAAGGTACGGTATGCAACCCTCATCCTCCCCCCTTGTAGTGGAGGATTGGGTCTTATCAACGTCCGCGCGCGAGCAACGGCCCTCTATGTCAAGACCATGCTCAAGATGTGGACCCATCGTCAGCACAGTTTCACTGGTCACCTCATTGACGAACTCGCCCCTACGTTCTGCATGCCGCCGCCGGCACTCGGGCACATCGCGCCAACGCTTTCCCACATCCAAACATTCTTTTTGGAATACAGCTATATACGCACGGAACTTCCCAGAAACAGGACACCGACAGCACGTGATGTGTACAACCTGCTGATGATGAATCATCATCAGAATAGCATAGAGAGACGACACCCAGAAGTGACGTGGCCAAAGGTGTGGCGAGCGATTCACCAAAAACACTTAACGACGGAGACACGTGCCACCTGGTACCTCGTCGTCAATGAAAAATATCCGACAAGGAGCAGATTGCACGACATTGCACTGTCCGAGTCTCCTATGTGCGTGCGATGTCGTGTGTCTGACACAGATAACCATCGCCTGGAATGCGGATCTTCAGCGGACGTGTGGCTTCTAATCCGGAAGATACTTGCCTTTTATCTCAGAGTGCCACCACACGTGATCGAGCCTAAAATGCTCCTACAACCGGACCAAACGTACTTTCCTCAATCAAAGACACAGACAATAAACTGGATAAAAGGACTGTCCGTGTATTATCTCTTTCGAGACGGTCTGAAAGATGTCCTTGATTTTTGGATCTTCTTACAGGAAAGACACGATAAATTGCAGTACTTTTCTAGATATCGACAGAATTTTGCTAATTATTTAGGTAGTATATTCAATGATCCCCCTCATAGCTGGAGGGTCCCGGGTAATAGAAGATGAGGCAATGATCACTGATTCGCAATTAGAACAGAACACGGATCTTGCTGATAATACGAGAAGACGTACTCGGATCCTCGCTATGAAGAGTTGGGACAAGAAGAAAACTTTGCTTTCAGATACTTTGAATAGTCATCATTTTAATACCAGAAGGGTACCTTCAGTTTCACTCTCTTGTGTTTACTTCTTTACTGTTTTATATTCCTTACGTAACTGCCATGAAAGAGTTCCTTTAGTTCTACTGTAATATACGTTTAAAAAAATTATATAAACTGTCGATCAACTGATCTTTTGTGCAGCACCGGCCATCTGGGCAAAATGGCGCGTGAGTGTCGCACTTTCATAAAAAAATAAAAAGAAGCAATAAAATAAAAAAAGGGACTGAGGCAAAAAAAGGGAAAAAATTTAAAAAAAAGTCTAAAGCGCCTCCCTAGCAAGTAGGAGGTCCCGGGTTCGAATCCCGCCCACAGCACAAATTTAAAGTCAATGCCTCTCCTTATGTTTAATGCGCATATGTTTAGAACTCGGAAAAAATTTACATTTTTGCAAAATGGGGTGCCAACTTCACAGGACTACCTCCACCGTAGTTCAGTTGAGCATTGTGGGTGTCCCGTGTTAGACCTGTTGGGCAAAGTGATTGTTTAGTGCCGGCCGCAGTGACCGAGCGATCTGTGGCGTGCCAATCACGGTCTGCACAGCCGCTGCGGTCGGGGGTTAGAATTCCCCCTCCGGCATGGATGATTGTGCCGCCTTTCGTATAAGCTAGTTCATAAGTAGTTTGTAAGTTTAGGGACTGCTGAACCCGTACTTGAGTCCAATAAGCTATACAAACATTTGAACGTTTTGATTGTTTAGTGCGCTGGTTCTGAAATGAGAACAGGACAATGAACGAGTAAAGGATCAATTAAAAGTTCTGTTTAACCTTAGCAAGACACCTAAAGAAACGCATTCGATGCTGGTACGATTTTACGGGTATCCACGTGTGTAGAGCATGAACAGCCGAGTAGCTTGCCGACTTTAAATGCTTGTATCAGCGACTGTGTTGTACGAATATTCCCTTTTTCAAAGTTGGACACGCTAGTAGCATATAACATTTAAAATTCTGTGGTCATTAGAATAATTTCACACACACCTCTGCTTCGCTTAAAAGAGATACGTGAATGGGCCCTTTGGAAAACGAGTGATTTTAGAACAATGAATCATTTGTAAGGACAGGAGGAAGAGAAATTACGAATAAGTGATGAAAAGAAAACAATTGTAATTTCGACCAATTAAGATGACATTGCCATCCGGAAATCGTCGCGTGGTTTAAGGCGCAATTTTACTGATTGTGCTGCTGCTCCCGTCGGAGGTTCAAGTCCCCCCTCGGACATGGGGGTGTGTTGTACGTAACATAAATTATTTGGTCCCATATTTTTACAAACATTTGAACATTTCTGAGGATGAGATTTACAAGATGTATGAGACAGCGGAAATACCCTCAGACTTCAAGGAGAATATAGTGATTGCAAATCCGAAGAAAGCAAATGCAGAGAAATGTGAAAATTACAGAAATATCAGTTTAAAAAGTAGTGGTTGCAAAATACTAACATGAATTATTTACAGACGAATGGAAAAACTGGTGGAATCCGACCTTCGGGAAGATCATATTGGATTTAGGAGAAATGTATGAACACGCGAGGCAATATTCACATTACGACTTATCGTAGAAGATAGGTTAAGAAAAGGGCAACGTACGTTTTTAGAATTTGTGGATCTGGAGAAAGCTTTTGACAGTGTTGACTGGAATAGACTCTTTCAATGTCTGAATGGACAGGGGTAAAATATAGGGAGCAAAGAGTCATATTCAACTTGTACAAAAATCAGACAGCAATTATTATAGTGGAAGGGAATGAGAAGGTCGCAGTGGTAAGGAAGGGAGTAAGACAGGGTTGTAGCCTTTCTACAATGTTGTTCAATCTGTAAATTAAGCAAGCTTTGAGGAAATTTAAGGAGACATTTGGGGAGAAAATTAAAGACCAGGGAAACGGAATGAAAACGTTACGATTTGCTGATGACATAGTAATTCTGTCACAGACAGCAAAGGACCTGAAAGATCAATTAAATGGAATGGACACTGTCTCGAAAGGAAGATATAAGATGAACAATAGTAAGAGGGTAATGGAATATAGTGTCAGAAAATCAGGCGATGCTAAAGGATTTACATTATGTAATGAGAGGATAAAAGTAGTAGATGAGTTTTTTTGTTTGCGTTGCAAGTTAACTTCTGATGTCCGAAGTAAAGAAGATATAAAAAACAGAATGGCTATGGGAAGAAAAGCGCTCCTGAAGAAGTGAAATTTGTTGACAGCCAATATTAGTTTAAATGTTACGAAGTCTTTCTGAAAGCATTTGGAGTGTAGCACTGTATGGGAGTAAGACATGCAGCAGAAAGAGTTCAGACAAAAAGATGATAGAAGCTTTCCAAATGTGGTGATATAGACGAATGATGAAAATTAGATGGGAAGCTCACGCAATTAATGTGGAGGTGCTCATCGTAATTGGGAAGAAAAGGAGTTTCTGGCATATCCTGACTAAGAGAAGGGACACATTTTGAGACATCAAGGAGTTTTCAACTTAGTACAAGAAGGAAGTTTGTGGGGTAAAAATTGTTGAGGGAGACCAAGGGACGAATACAGAAGCAGATTCGAAAGGATGTAGGTTGCCGTTCGTATTCTCAGATGAAGAAACTTGCACAAGACAGGGTAGCCTGGAGAGCTGCATCAAACCAGTCTGCGAACTGAAGACCACAACAACAACAATTGAGTACCAGGTCTCAAATATTTAATGAGACGTCCATTTGCATTCACGACAGTTTGTACGCATTTGATTTCCCAAGTCACTTACGGGAATCGGTAAAATACCGCAGGTATTGATGTTCATGGGCAAGGGCTCTACGTCAGAAGTGCGAGATGTAGGTTGTGATGGGAGGAATGCTAAGGTAGTCCTTAAAACGGTGATGACCGGTTTCTCCGGTTGGCCTACTGGTCAGAGACCCTTCCCAGTGAGCAGATTCGAATTACGGTGTGACTCAAACTTTCAGCTACCTCACTGATGTAATTCAGTGCCCATGGCTGTTAATTTCTTTTATTCCTTTTTGTATTCATGTATTAACTTTCGTACCACACTTCGAAAGGTGTTGCATCATACATTTAGTTATCGTCTGGTAGCTCGTGCACTGTCAGAAGATCGCACATTTGCATCCAGTGTTCTCAATTGTCGCAACAGCATCTTCTCCAACGATATTTTAGGGAAATTTGCGGTCGATCTCCCCCAGAAACCATTGCCTAATGGACAGCTAATTCCGAAACTTGTCCTTCTGCCCCGGTTCGGGCATCTCCTTGTTCCTATAACGCGTCTATGCTTCCGATACTAGCCTTGACAACACCAGATTTGACTATTTCTAAAGTAATGCCTCTGATTCTTGTGCTTCAATGCTACATTCGTGTACCAATACTGGAGCCTAAGTGATGACAGGTACTAATATCGACGCGATTCCTGCAGCGCACGGTCTCAATATCAGTCCTATAACTTTGGTTGCGCATACCGCGAATAGCTTTCCGTCTAAACTACCTCAGGTAGCGAAAGTTTAATTAAAACCGTCCTGTGCCTCCCTTTCCCCATTATGCACAAAGCGACCGCGCGGCATGAGCATCACGGTAGGCAGTTTGGGAAATGTTGTTTTGGCTCATCAGTGTATGAAGCGAAACAGTCACTTAACAGGCACCAATATTCCATCAGGACGTACGTTTTATTAAAAAATGTCCACTTGCTGACTTGTTTGTGGTGAGAAATCGGAATTAAATCCATACCGCCATGTACCTGGTAATTGACTGTACCAAAACGATCTCATATTTATCTCAGTAGTGCTATGTTTTTGTGCATAATGTAAAATCGCCACATTACGTTAACAACACCTACAGAGTCAGAATGTAATACGAGGTACGTCCAGAAAGTAAGTTCCGTTTGGTTATATAAAACAAACGTGTACAGATACAGAAAAAATATTTATTGTAAAAAAAACTACAACTGTTTTCTACTAAGCTCCCTCATTTTTTGTAGGCACTCGTCATAGCGTGGCACAAGTTTCTGTATGCCGTCTTCATAGAAGGTTGCCGCCTGTGTATTTAGCCATGTGGTAACGTGTTCTTCGCGCTCGTCATCATGGTTGAAGTGTTGACTAGCAAGGACAGATTTTAGGTGCAAGAAGAGGATTACTGTCAAAAGGTGCTGTTTGTTTCCACGATAGTGTCCGACCTCACAAGGCGAATGTGACCAAGCAGCTCTTAGGGGAATTTCACTGGGATGTGTCTACTCATCTTCCGTACTGCCCGGACCTCACTCCTAGTGCCTTTCATCTCTTCTTACACCTAAAATCTGTCCTTCGTGGTCAACACTTCAGCGACGGTGACGAGGTGAAAGAACATGTTACTACATGGTTCAATACACAGGCGGCAAACTTCTATGAAGAACGCATACAAAAACTTGTGCCGTGCTATGACAAATGCCTACAAAATTTAGGAAGCTAAGTAGAAAAGTAGTTTAACAGTTGTAGATTTTCGTACAATAAATATTTTTTTTTTCTGTATCTGTACACGTTTGTTTTATATAACCAAACGGAACTTACTTTCTGGACGTACCTCGTAATATTTAATGGATGAGTACTCGATATTGGAACTATCTACTAATTACCATTTGTATACTGCCCCACTATCTGTGCCTAAATGTCATGTGTTTGACACACGATGTTCTGGAAAGTCATAGTCTCCTTCGCACGACATTAAAACCTTCATATCCTAATTGATTGCCAATTGTGGTCAGAGTTGTGCTCAGCTATTTTCTTAGGTTGATTCCTTCGTAGAAAAAGATTTTGTATTTATCATTTTAGTAGAACGATTTCGTTTTGTGTAAAGTGTGGTACATGTGATATGGCATCAGGTGTGGTTTATATGTTTCCAAGTAAATTTAAGATCGCGATAAATTATATTTTGCAATAATCTGTGCAATACCAAGTTTTTAAGAAATTTGTCTACTAATATATAAATTACACTAATTTTATTTATTTCGTACTTATATTCATTTTCTATAAGATTAAGATGCAGTATTTTAGAACAGAAGCGGATACATACAAAAATTGTTATAGCAGTAGCTGTATTCACGAAATTCATATACAGTATACTACGGATTATTTAAAAAAATCTTCAAATGTCTGTAAATCTATAGGACTACGCTGGTCATCAGTCCCTAGGCTTGCAAACTATTTAATCTAACTTACGCTAAGGACAACAAATAGACCCATGCTCGAGGGGGGACTCGAACCTCCGACGGCAAGCAGCGGCGCACTTCTGAGCTAGGCGACCTGGAACGCTCGGCCCCTTCAATGCGGCACGGAATATTAATTATGAAATACAACTTCTCTTTTGATTACTTATCGCGAATTCTATGTGAAAAAATTGCATCAAAGTAGTATCATGGTCATGGGACTTCTTACCAACAAAAATGTGCAATAATACCGGTTAATTAAGTATGGTAGCAACGTCATCGATATATTCTTTTTATTGTGAAACAATGTAGTAAACAAGGTAAACGTACTGAAAACGTTTAGTAATGGGTAAGCAATTACCTTGCTAAAAGTACTGTGGGGAATTAAAAGTCTATCATTGAACTCTATGATGGTAGAAGGTTGATAACGATAAGGGGGTGGAAGATACGTCTGGGTGTCAATATTTTGTCTCTTCGGCAAAAACTACACAATGGAGACGAACGATCTCTCTGTGCTGTTGTAGTACAAAGTCTTCCGTTGCACACCGTAGCAGTTCCGTGTTGATAGCTATAAGAGGGTGGAAGATATAGTGATTGAAAATCGTGAGCTTACGTATATAAAATTCGGACTGAAGACCAGCGACGAATTTTGACACTATAATAGCAAAGGCGTTATATACAGCGAAAAGTGATGCACTTTCTTCAGTTGTCTTTCTGCAACAAGTGTACTAATAAAGAAAAAAATAAGCGCATTTTGCAGTTTGAAAAGTAAAGCTACCAGGAAAAATGCCAAAGCGTAAGAAAGAAATTTCACGTTCTCGATCCGTTACTAAAAGACGGAACACGGCGCTGGAAAGTGAATCTACAGACGATAGAAACTTGAAATTTGTAGACTTTGTTTATCTTACACTTTAGACATCAGCGGTTTTTCGATATTCCCATCCCTAAGGGGGAGAAATTAGAGATGAACGGTTTTTTGAAAATACTTGCTATTAAGGCAATTTTGAAGCAAGAAATAAAAAAATTCGGATTTAGATTTCTTATTGGAATTTTAAAAACACGTGTTTCGATATTTTTGAAATTCAACCATTAAGCGGGTTAAATGAGGGAAAATCTTTTAAGGGTGCTACTAAGACTATTTTGATGCTATAAATTGGGTTTGGAATCATGGTTAGAATTAAAAAAAAAAAGTGTTTCGGGATGTTTTAAATTCTGCTATCAATGGTGCAATAGGGGGTGACAAGTTGTATCAAAGTAGTTTATTAGGAAAGCATTTTGAAGCTAAATCTATGAAAATTTATATTTAGAAGTAGAAACAATCAATGCAGACCATCCAATCAACGCCTGCGGAGCAGCGGTAATTAGGCTAGTTTGCAATTCGATTAATTATAAACGATAGCTACGTCATCGATATATTCTTTTCCATTGTGAAACGGTGTGGTATACAAGGCAAACGTCCAGCAAACGTTCAGTAATGGGTAAGCAATTACCTTGCTCAAAGTGCTGTCGCGAATTAAGATTCCACGTGGTTTTATAATACTTTCAGTTATGACGGAAATCTATATCTGTACTAATAATAAATCTGTAAAAGTAGGCCTGTCGCTGTTAACTTCAGTCTTCAAAATACTGGACGATTCTTCATGCGGTTTTCAGAGGAATCACGAGAAAAGTTTGGGTCAACATATAGGCATAATGTTAGCAAAATCGGATCACGGAAAAAACAAGATATCGTATTTTTAAGTGTTTTCAGTAACCGTCGTGTCTGTTTGTCCAACTATTAAAATGCTCTTATCTCCAAAACTACTTCACGAATTTTCATAGGGTTTTCACAGGTAACTTGAGCGTAACTCCGGAAAACATACAGACTACATTTAATAATAACAGGATCACGGAGAAAAAGAACATCATAATTTGAAAATTTTTTTTCTTCGACCGTCATGTCTATCTGTCTCTTTGAACACGTTTATCTCCAAAACTCTTTGACGAATTTTCATGGGTTTTTCACACGTAACTTGAGCATATCGTTCGGTTACATAAAGGTTTCGATAATTAAAATCGGATCAGAGAAAATAAATATATAATTTAATAATTTATTTAAATGCCATCGTGTATGTCTATTCGTCGAGTATAATCTCCAAAAGTACTACAAGAACTTTCATGTGTTTCCACAGGTAAATTAAGAATAGTTTGGAGAGTAACATAGGCTTCATTTAATCAAAATCGGAGAAGACGAAGGAAACATATCGTAATTTGAAGTTTTACGTGCATACTATGCTTATAAGTAAGGTGTAATAGACCAAATCTCCATGAGTACTAAACGGACATTCATGGGGTGTCATAGGTCAACTGAGAGTACCTTGGGGCAAGCTTCATTTCATCGAAATCGGATCATGGGAAGAACATATATCGTAATTTATAGTTTTTGGTGTATGCTATGCTTCAATTGCGGCTTGGTATAGCAAAGATCCGATAGAGACGCTGCTATTTTTATTCTCATAACTTAAGTTGTAATACATTGAAACAATGGATACGATTCTCCATACGGCAGCGGTGTAGTGTATTGATGTTGGCAACAGCCGTTAAATCCTTTCTGAAAAATCAGTCACGTACAATGAAGGAAATAATTATTTGCGTTGATAATGAAATAAATAATTAATGTTGTTCCAATTAGTAAATTAATGATCCCCCTAAAGCAAATATTTCGTTGCCAACGTTAACATACTAGACCGCTGTCACTGCGAGTAAAATTTAACCCAGGTACAACAGATGTAACCCGCATGCCTTGCAATGTCATGGAAAGGAAAAATACTTTTTCCCACGAGTATAATTTGAATTTCAAACATAATGACGTACCTTCGCGTCTATGGATGTTCTCATTCACAAAGAATTCTTTGCAAGGAAACAGAAATTTATGTAGTTTCCTTTCTGATTTCGGTGCGTACTTACTTCATCTTTAGTCTATTCTGCTTAAGAATGCCTAGCAAACGGTGTAGTACAGTACAGAACAAATAGACGCCCTGTTAGTTACGTAGTGCACCAAATAACTAATAGTTGGCGCTGATGAATTTTTATTTTATATTTTATTTTTATTTTTCTTCAAATACAAACTAACACTGAACCGCGATTTACTGTGTCTTTTCACAGCGTAACGACATTTCTTTGCTTCTTTTGACAGGGAACATTTGAATTTAAAACATAATGACATTCCTTCGCGTCTATCGCTGTTCTAATTTACATATGAATTCTTTGTAAGGAAAACAGATTTTATTTAGTTCTCTTTCTGATTTTAGTGTACCCTCATTACATTTTGAGTGCGTTCTGTTTAGGAATTCCTGGAGAACGCCATAGTACAGGAAAGGACAAAGTGAGGCGACATTACTTACATAGTACACCAAATAACTAATTAAATAACTAATTATGGCGTTGCTGCGTTTTTTCATTGTCATAACTTTGGAGTAATACACTACAGAAAGAGGTAAAATTTTACTTATGGCAGCGGCGTTATGTGCTGATGTTGGCATCCGCTGTTGAATGCTTTTTCAAAAATCTGTCACGTAGAGTGAGGTGATTAATTCTTTATGTTCACGAAATAAATAATTTATGCTGCTCTGGTCTGTAAATTAATCATCCTCCTAAGGCGAAAAGTTCATTGGCAACGATAGTAAACTTAACTGCGTCCACTACAAGTAAAATTTAACCCAGGTACGACGAAAAAAAAAATAGTTCCCCTAGCTCTATCCTATATGCTTTGCAATGTCATGGAAAGAAAAGAAGTGCATCTTTCGATGGGTATAATGTGAATTTAAGAAATAACAACGTTCTTTCGTGTTTATCGATTTTTTTCATTTAATAAGAATTCTTTACGAGGAAAATCGAATTTATGTAGCTTCTTTTCTGATTTCGTTGCATACTTATTAGATCTTGAATCCCTTCTGTTTATAAATGCCTAGAAAACTGTTTAGTACAGTAAAGTACAAATAGAGGCCCTGTTAGTTGCGTAGTACACCAAATAACTAATAGAAGGAATGCTACTTTTTTCATACTCATAACTATGGTGTAGTTCTCTGTAACAAGTGATTGTACCGTATCCTTTCTTTAATATCCGTCGTGCAGCACGGGTGTACAGTATCTATTACAAATCTCTAATCTCCTAAACTACTTCACGGATTAACATGGGGCAATTTCGTTTCAAAAGTGAGATCACGGAAAAAAGAGATATCGTAATTTAAAGTATTGTATGTACGACCGTCATGTCAGTCTGTCTCTTTGAACACGTAGTACAGCAAACAAGCGGTAGAGGTGCCGTAGTTCACCAAAGATCTAATAGACGCCGCTGCTGTGTAATAAGTGTGGCGTAGTGCACCAAGGAAGAGTACGTCTGAGACAGAATTAAGCAACACAGTCTTATCTCTAAGAATACCAAGAAACATTGAACATAGACTTACTGAATTCGCTTTGTGTATTATATACTTAACGACATCTCTTTTCTTCTTTCGGCAAGTATTTTTATGTTTAAAACTGAGGTCCGGACCCCTAAAAAGCCATGATACGCACAGGCCCTTCTTTAACAACCGTTGCGAAGCACGGGCATATAAGCTAGTATATTATAAAAAAGAAGACAGTGCGATACATGGTAGTTAAGATTTTAACATCTGTAACAATTGTCTGTCTTTCGAGGAGCAGGTGTGGCATTCTACCTAAAAATATAACTGTTCAACTTTTTATGGCTGTCGAATAGGAATGTTTGCTGGTCTGATGCATCTTAGACACACGCATAGTCTCGCTGTTTCTTTTTGGCCCTGCTTACACAGGAAAACAGGTTGGTACTGTAATATGAAGAGAAACGGCACATTTGCATGCATTCAGCGTCTGCTTGTTACAGCGGCTGCTCTGCGAAGACATTGCTGTAATTTGCCTACTGTGTCATAGGAACTCTGAAAGGAACTCACTCCTATATTGTGCCTTGAAGCGACATACAAGTGCAGAATGCTTAAATAACGAGTCGTCGGAGTCGTCCAGAAAGTAGTACGTCTGTTTCATATGGATGCAGTATTGTCTCCGCGATGAGGGTAAAGAGAAACGAATTTGAGACGCAGTATGAGTTTCTGAAATTCTAATATACTGAAGGCTCTCCCGTAGGTACGCCGAAAACGATTCAGTAATCACTGCCTGAAAAACTTTGGAATTCAAACGTGCCTGTAGACGTAACAATAATATTAACGTTTTTTGTCCTGTGGTACTCACACACAAATAAATGTTATGGTAGTGACTAATACGTTTGACGTGGCAGACTAGCCGTGTGCAATAAGGCGCCCAGCTAATGTGCGCGTGGGCGTTCGCCGTCGGGCTTTCGATTCCTCCCTCGGCATGGGTGTTCGTGTTGTCCTTAGCAGAAGTTACTGCAAGTTAGTGAAAGTATCAACAAAATTCCTCCGGGTATCAGACCGCGTCGTCATTTTATAAATTCTACCGATGTTTCGGCCACTGTTGCAGTTCAAATGTTTGTAAATCTATCGGACCAAACTGCGTGGTCTTCACTCCGTACCTTACAAACTACTTGAACTTTCTTCTTCTTCCTCTTCTTCTTCTTTTTTTTTTTTTTTTTTTTTTTTTTTGTGCAGCTTTTTTGTACAGCTTCCGCTACGGGGTCATCAATCCCTAAACTTTCAAACTACTTATGAACTAACTAATACTAAGGACAGCACAAATATCCTTGCCCGAGGGGGGACTCGAACCCCGACCGTAGTGGCCGTGCAGACCGTGACTGGAGCGCCTCATTCCCCCCGGCCACCGCGGTCGGCATTACTTAAACCTAGGTAAACTAACCTAAGGACAAACACACACACCCATGCCCCAGGGAGGACTCGAACGTCCACGGTGCCACTGTTGCAGCCGGTCTTCATCAGGGTCTGTGTCTGACTGCTGAATGTACGAAAGCCTGGGGTTTATAAATCAGCGGATGAGGGAGAGAAAGGGGGAAGTTGATTTTCCTTTATTGGTGGTTACATTGGACCAATAGGGGGGAAGAATGCAACCTCCAATCATATGAAAAACAAGCCATTAAAACACCAACCATCAACGCCCCTTCCCACCAATGGCGTGCAATAACGTAACAATTAGTAAAGGAAACCCAACTTCCCCCTTCCTCTCCCTCATCCGCTGCTATATAAACCCCAAGCAATCGTACATTCAGCAGACACAGACCCTGATGAAGGCCGCCTGCAACAGCTGCCGAAACGTCGGTAGAGTTTATAAAATGACGACGCGGTCTCACACACGGAAGAATTTTATTGATAGTGGCAACAGCCGCGGAAGCCTACGTTTGCAATTAGTAAATTGCATTTGAAATAATACGTTCTAATCTAATCTAATTAATCCAATTTATTTCTTAATAATAGCTTTTCAACTTTCTATTTTAAAAGTCTATAGATCCTCTGATATAAGAGAAGAAGTCGAGATAGTGATGAAAATACTACGAAATGTTGATAATCATGACCATATAATATTTACACATTAATGACCAATCGAAATGGAGCACCAAGAAGAACAGGAGATATCACAGCCACATTTATTTGGGAGAGAAATTTTACGAAAATAACGCGATAATACGAGGGTTGAAACTTAAATAGTCGCAACTATTTCGCCGGGCGCAGTGTCCGAGCGGTGTGCGGCGTGCAAGTTACGATCTACACGGCCGCTGCGATGGGGGGTTCGAATCCGCTATCGGGCATGGATGTTTGTGCCGTCTTTAGTAGAAGATAGTTCATAAGTAGTTTGTAAGTTTAGGGAGTGATGAACCCGTAGTTGAGTCCCATAAGCTGTACAAACATTTGAACATTTGGCAACTATTTACTCACAACCGATACAAAAGGGTAACACGTTTGCACCTGTTAGTGTCCTTCAAATTAGCAACCAGCGTTCTGTAGATCCCGTTGCCATCAATGTGGAAGGCGTAGTATACAGTTAGCAGAACCTGTTCTGTTTACGGTGTGAATGGAGCGGTCTACTGCATGTCGAATCTCTGGAACAGTTCTGAAGCGAATGCCACAAAGTAGTTCTTTTACCTTCGGCATCAAAGTCACGAGAACTTACCTCCGGGGAGTATGATGGGTGGTACAGTACTTCCCAGTCCCATCAACTGAATAGAACAGCCACAGCTTGCGTTGTATGCGATTGTCATGCAAAATGATGGGTGTGTTGCGGAGAAAACGTTGCCGCTTCTTTCGACAAGATGGTCGCAGGTGATGCACCAAAAACCAACAGTAATTCTTCCCGATGCATATCTGCCATAGTTTGCCGACCTTTGTTTAAGGCTTCTACTCAATGTGCCATTGTTCTGTTCGGCACTGCCGATTCCGCGCACTCTTCTTGAAGACCTTGATGACACTGTCGTGCTGAACGTCCACTGGCACATTCAATGTTCATCCAATTCCGCTGTTCCTGTTTCGAAAACATAATGACACCGTTACGTTAGACCGCTCGCTCACAAGTGACTGTTTCCCTCGATTGTGTACACGCCGCTGACATTAGACGGGCGACTACTTGTCCGTAGGTGAGGTAGGTACGTCAACAACGTGTGCTATCAGCGACAATAGTAGGTTCCATTGCAAGTATCTCCACGTGGGTGTTGCACTATTTAAGTTCCAACCCTCGTTAATACAGCACAATGCCAAGTGAAGAAAAGTGAAAACCAGTATTGAGTGTTGGTGCCACTGTAAATTATCATATATATTCTAACTAGTAAAACATTAGAACATATTTGGAGGGAGGCATTGATTCACTTCATCGCCCCTTTCGACAACTGTAATGGGCTACAACCGCTGCTACACGTCTTGCATACAATCAAACAGATACTTGAAGTACTGTTCGGGTACAGCGGTCCAATTTGTTACCAAATGTTGCTACAGTTGATCTGGTTCACCAGCGAGTGGTGAATGCCTGGATAGTCGTTTCACAATCACCGACCAGACGTTTGCTGTTGGCAAGAGACCTAGAGAATAGAGAGTCCGAGTTAGCAATGCCATCCGATGGGCGACGAACAAGTCCTGAATATAACGTACATACAGATTACCATGACCCAATGTGCCATTTGTAAAACTCCGAAGGCATGAGAGGACAGTAGGCTCTAACACTATGCTTGCTGGGATGCGTGGGAGTTGAATACAATTCCAGCATAAACCACAATACCGGGTACAGGACCAGTGTGATGATATTTAATTCGAAAATTCAACAGTCTTTCACCACGGAGTCACTGGACACTATTCCAGCTATCATGGTGGCGCAGGTAGAAATGGGATTCGCCGGAAAAAGAGTGCTGTTCCATTCGGTTGCATATGTTCGTCGTTCGTTTCACTATTACTGCCGTACAAGCCAGAGGTTTTGATTCAATGTTAAACGCAACAACGGACGTCTTGACGACAGTCAACTCTACTGCAAACGACGTTGAATGGTCAACACAGCGTACTGCGCAAGAGACCTAAAGTAATGTGTTATTTTCCGTGAATAGACTCTTACAAGCAGTCCATGCTGTGACATGTGGATATTGTGATATCTTGACTAAGTGCAGTGTTGCAGATTAACTTTTATACCTTCATCTTTTAAATACACTACTGGCCATTAAAATTGCTAGACCAAGAAGAAATGCAGATGAAAAACGGGTATTCATTGGACAAATATATTATTCTAGAACTGACATGTGATTACATTTTCACGCAATTTGGGTGTATAGATTCTGAGAAATCAGCACTCAGAACAATCACCTCTGGCCGTAATAACGGCCTTGATACGCCTGCGCATTGAGTCAAACAGTGCTTGGATGGCGTGTACAGGTACAGATGCCCATGCAGCTTCAACACGTTACCACAGTTGATCAGGAGTAGTGACTGGCGTATTGTGACGAGCCAGTTGCTCGGCCACCATTGACCACACGTTTTCAGTTGGTGAGAGATCTGGAGAATGTGATTGCCAGGGCAGCAGTCGAACATCTTCAGTATCCAGAATGGCCCGTACAGGACCTGCAACATGCGGTCGTGCATTATCCTGCTGAAATGTAGGGTTTCGCAGGGATCGAATGAAGGGTAGAGCCTCGGGTCGTAACACATCTTAAATGCAACGGCCACTGTTCTAAGTGAAGTGATGCGAACAAGAGGTGACTGAGACGTGTAACCAGTGGCACCTCATACCATCACGTCGGGTGATACACCAGTACGGCGATGACGTATACACGCTTCCGATGTGCGTTCACCACAATGCGACCATCATGATGCTGTAAACAGAACCTGGATTTATCCGAAAAAGTGACGTTTGGCACTCGTGCACCCAAGTTCGTCGTTGCGTACACCATCGCAGGCGCTCCTCTCTGTGATGCAGCCATGCGGATAAGATGCCTGTCATCTCGACTGCTAGTGACACGAAGCCTTTGGGATCCAGTACGGCGTTCCGTATTGCCTTCCTGAACCCACCGATTCCATATTCTGCTAACAGTCATTGGATCGCGACCAATGCGAGCAGCAATGTCGCGATACGATAAACCGCAATCGAGATAGGATACAATCCGATCCTTATCAAAGTCGGAAACGAGATGGTACGCATTTCTCCTCCTTACACGAGGCATCACAATATCGTTTCACCAGGCAATGCCGGTAAACTGCTGTTTGTGTATGAGAAATCGGTTGGAACCTTTCCTCATGTTAGTAGGATGTACGTGACGCCACTAGCGCCAACCTTGTGTCAATGCTCTGGAAAGCTAATCATTTGTATATCACTGCAGCTTCTTCTTGTCGGTTAAATTTCACGTCTGTAGCACATCATCTACGTCGAGTAACAATTTTAATGACCAGAAGTGTAGTAAGTTGTCAGCATTAGAAAAGTATGTACGACCAGAAGATGATGGCAAAGCACAATGAAACCTATCGTCAATAAATGAATCAAACTGCGATCTTTGCTTTTCTTCGTTTGGGAGCTAATTAATAAATTTTTGTTACAACGAATTCACTTGACCATGATTCTTCTTTCATGCTATTTTTCCACATAGAAATCTTGATAAGTAATCATAATACGTATTCTGTACGCCATAATTAACAATCCGTGGTGTATACGAATCTCGTGAATACAACTACTGGTCAGATACAACTTTTGTTAGTCGCCGCTTGTGTTCCAAAATGCTGTATTATTATCTTGTAAATTTATTCCATTGAGGCTGTAATATGATCTGGAAGAGCAATTGAACGGAATGGACAGTACGCTGTAAGAAGCGTATAAGATGAACATTAACAAAGGGAAAACCAGGATAAGGGAACACAGTCTATGAAAATCAGGCCATGCTCAGAGAATTAGATTAAATAACTAAACAATAAAGGCTATATATATATATGTATTGCTACTACTATCGGACATTTGAACCAGTAACTATAGTTAAAATATACAATTTAAAATTATATGTGAATGCAGACTTTCTCGGCGGATCTCGATGAAGAAATCTTCTCGGGTTGACAGCCGAGTCACTGGCTCACTCGCAGCCTTTTATGTTCCAATTGTTTGACATGTTAAGCACAATTGTTCAGGCAATTGCTATTGTACATTTTATTTTCTTAGGACAAATTTTTTCACTTTATAAGTTGTGTACTATTTTGTAAAAGTTCAATAATTGTCACAGTAGCCGTCTTTGAACTTCAGACCTTTAAACGTAAATCTTCGAAGCTGATTTCGTAACAGGTGAAAACCGATTTGTAGAAACAATACATTTGCGGAATATTACACATTTATGTCGTGTGTTTCAATCTCTCTCTCTCTCTCGCTCTCTCTTTTTTTAATTAAATTTTGTCATGTAGAAATATACTGTCCCACCGTGTAGCACGAAATTACTGGGGAAATAGTCCAGATTAACGACTGTTAGGTCTTAAAAACGTCAGGCAAGATAGTCTTTATTTGCTGGTAGTGCGATGGCGTGAAAACAATGCATACTGCTGCTATTATTTTTCCCGAAGCCTAGGTATGCTTAAACGACGAAGGAATCCGGTTGGGCAAAATATTGCAGTAGTAAAGTAGTTCCCCGTTCAGAACGACAAGCGGAAACTACTCACGAACAGCAGAAACAAACGTGACTTCTACGGAGCAGAGCATGCACTTCTAGATCCGTTAATTAGGTACTTGACTTATTGCAGATGTTGCCATTCCTTCTCGCCTCGCTGCACAAAAGCCGCACTTCGCTGCTAAGCTGTCTGAGAGGGAACGTTGCAGGATTGCAGAGTCGGCTATTAGAGGGCACAATCGTCGCATACGAAATACGAGACCGGCTTCCATACAGCTAGGTTGCGTGTTATGCCATATTGGACAATTCGAAATCTGAATCTACATCTATATATATACTCTGCAATCCACCGTAAGGAGCGTGGCATCAGGCATTTACCTTCCTATTCCACTCTCAAATAGAACGAGGGAAAAAAGAATGCCTATATGCCTCTGTAGGAGCCCTAATTTCTCTTGTCTAAAATGTAAGAAGGCGGCAGGAAGATCGTTCTACACTCAGCTACAAATTCCGGCCATCTAAATTTCCTCAACGTAATTTCTCGGAAACAACGTCGTCTTTCCTCCAGCGATCTCCATTTGAGTTCCAGGAGCATTTCCGTGACACTCGCACCAGTAAGAAACCTAGCTGCTCGCCTCTGAACTGCTTCCATGTCTTCCTTTAAACTGATCTGCTGCGGTTCGCAAACATTTGATCAATACTTAAAACATGGTCGTTCAATCGTTTTATATGGGGTCTCCTTTACAAATGAAGTACATCTTCCCAAAATTCTCCCAATAAACCGAAGTCGGCTGTCCACCTTGATTTGATTTTATTTTATTCTTTCAGGAAAGCCAAAACAGTCTTGGTCTAACCCGCCACTGCCCGCACCGAAACTAAGTTTATTGTTCGGTATCGCTCCCTGTATGTCTAGTAAAGCCAACCAATGCCCTTGAACAGTGCAAGGAGTCCCTTTACCAGTTCTTTATTAGACACAATTTCTTCGGGTCTGGTTGTCCCAAATGTTCTGTGCCTTTTACTCTCCAATGCAATGCATTCGAAGATCAGATGTGATGCAGTTTCATCACCGTCATCACAGATCCTAAATTTAGGGTCCTGTTTTGTTATTCCCATCGTATGTAGGTGTTTTTGAAATTCCCATGGCCTGTCAGCAAACCAACCATGAGTCTAATCTCTCTCCTATTCAGGCCCAGGATTGTAGAGCTTCTTTTAAAACAAGGCTTTGGCATCATTACCTTGCCATGGATGGACTTAGGTCCAATATTCTACGTGCTGTCTTCTGAGCCAGTTACGTAGCTCCAATTTAATCATTGCCTTAATGATTGTCAGGACAGGTTCCGGTCCAATAAATGGAGCCTCTGCCCCCATCCTGGCTAATCTGTCGGCATGTTCGTTGCCACTGATCCCCGAGTGGCCAGGGACCCAAAATAAGTTTACTCTATTGCTTTCCCCTAGCTCCACCAGAACCCTGTGACATTCTGCAACAATTTTAGACCTTGTTGCAGGAGCTGCCAGTGATCTCAGGGCTGCCTGGCTGTCTGAATAGATATAGATGCTACGATCTTTGTAGCACCTACGCAAATTCTCCTCCACACATGCCCTGATGGCAGTGATTTCGGCCTGGAATACTGAGGCCAGTTTCTCTAGAGAGATGACGCCCTCCAGTCTTGGCTGCATCCCATATACCCCGGCCCCACCTTACTCACAACTGTCCTTACATGTTCGTTCCATTTCATATCGCTCTGCAGTGTTACGCCTAGATATTTAAACGACGTGACTGTATCAAGAAGCTCACTACTAATGCTGTATTCGAACATTATGAGACTGATATTCCTACTCATGTGCATCACCTTACATTTTTCTACATTTAGAGCTAGCTGCCATTCTTCACATTAAATAAAAGTTTTGTCTAAGTCATACTGTATGCTATTACAGTCAATTAATGACGACACACCACAACATCAACAGGAAACCGCCGAAAATTACTTGTTATTCTACCCATCAGATCATTTCTACATGGTGAACCACCTAACACTTCCACAGCAAATATTGCGGAAACGGAAAGTGCGATTGATATGCGGTTTTCACAGAATGGATTGGTGGTCAGGGTCTCGTATTTTTAGCCAACAAACAGATTGTAATATTACTTAGAAAGTGTATTTTTATGCAAACATACTACTTTTCAAATGTAATAATGTTTTTTTTTTTTTTTTTTTTTTTTTTTTTTTCCTATCACGCACTGGGATTTTTGACACCAGCTGTGTACAAAGAATTTTGAATGACTTTTTGTCACGTTTAGTTTTGACCGGTTCTAGCTGCCAAACTAAACGTCATAAAAGTCATTCAAAATTCTTTGTACGCAATTGGTGTCAAAAATTCCAGTGCATGATAGAAACAACCATTGTTCCATTTGAAAATTTGTATGTCTGCATAAAAAATACACTTTCTAGGTATTTTTACAATCTGTTTATTGACTAACAATACGAGTCCCTGACTACCAATACATTCTGTGGAAACCACACATCAATAGCACTTTCAGTGTCCGCAATATTTGTGGTGAAAGTGTTAGGTGATTTATCCTGTACATGTAGAAAATAATAGCGGTCCTATCACACTCCCCTGGAGCACGCCCGATGGTACACTCATCTCTGACGCCGTAGAGGACAACGTACTGCGTTCTAATACTTAGGAAGTTTTCCAGCCAGTCACAAATCTGTGAATCTGTTCTTTTACCTTTCTTATAAACGGAAGTCACCTGCGCTTTTGTCCAATCACTAGGAACTTCGCGCTGAATTATAGATTAGCGATAATTGCAAGCTAAGTAAGTGGCCAATACCGCAGAATACTCTTTGTTACACCAAGCTGGTATTCCATCCATTTGATAATGAATGAAAATACAGAATTCAATTATTCACCTCTTTTAGACTACGATTAACTTCTACATAGTAGATAATAACAATATCACCAACAATAGGCAAGAACCAAGGTCTTGTACTATAAACTGTTCAATTTTTCCGAGGTATAATATGATCAGTAATTTCAATAATAGATATCATTAAACACAATATTAGTACAATAGATAATTAAGGTTATTCTAGCCGGCCGCGGTGGCCGAGGAGACAGGCGCTCCAGTCACGGTCTGCCCGACCACTACGGTCGGCGGTTCGGAACCACCTCGGGCATGGATATTTGTGCCGTCATTAGTATTAGGTAGTTTGTAAGTAGTTAGTATGTTTAGGGACTGATGGCCCCCTAGTTAAGTCCCATAAGCTATACAAACATTTCAATTAAGGTTATTCTAATAAGGTAGTGCAAGTGTAATAGTTCCTAAATTACGTGGTAAAGGTATTTTCTTCCAATGTTAAATCTATAAACAGAGACCGGTAGTAAAATATTGGTTTGCCTTCACTGGTGTATCAACTTTGGAATCAGTAAAGTACTTGAAAATGGGCTTCGTAAAAATAAAGTTTTGTGAAACAAGGCAAAACACGTTATTTAAACACTTTTTTCTTTCCATGGCATTGTAAAGCATGTCGGGTACAGTTAGTAGTTTATACGCAACCTTTAGACAACGTGACGGTAGACCAGCTGTATGACTATCAATTCAAGTGATGATCCTGTAATAAAGAAAGATGGGAAAGCTCAAAGTTGGAAGGTATATACAGAGCACCCATAAAAGAGTTGCGACCTTGAATACAATGTTATAGAAAAATGTTAAAATGTTTGTAAATCTATGGGACCAAACTACTGTGGTCCTTATTCCCTGAGCTTACAAACTACTTAAACTAACTTACGCTATACGTAGTGCATGTTATTAACCATCTGCTGTTCATTTTGCTTATACAAATCGACAGGTTTCGGTTTTAAACCATCATCACGGACTGTGAGCTAAACTAAGTTAATACATCGGCTCGCATGTTCATCAATGCTTACAGGCAAGTCAAGTCAATAGAATCCATAAGATGTTACTTGGCGTCCAGGCTCGATGTCAAGAGACATGTTACGGATTTCATTGATTTGACTAGCCTATTAGTGTTGATAAGAATGTTAGCTTATGTGTTACGTAATCAGCTTACAGTACGGTATGTTGATTTAAAAAGGAAACCGTTAGTCGTACTAAGCAAAATATACAGCTGATGGGTAGTATGCACTTCCTAAAGTATCTTACAACTGCTTCAAGTTCTAACACGACAACACAGTGAATAACGTAAGTTTCTTTTGTTTTCTTTCCCATGAACGCAATGGTAAATGTATTACGCAAATAACACACTGAATTTTATTCTCTCTCTCTCTCTCTCTCTCTCTCTCTCTCTCTCTCTCTCTCTCTAGAAGATAGATTAAGGAAAGGCAAACCTACATTTTTAGCTTTTGTAGATTTGGAGAAAGCATTTGACAATGTTGACTGGAATACACTGTTTCAAATTCTGAAGTCAGCAGGGGTAAAATATAGGGAAAGGAGAGTTACTTATAACTTGTACAAAAGCCAGACCGCAGTTATTAGACTCGAAGGGCATGAAAGGGAAGCACCAGTTGGGAAGGGAGTAAGACAGGGTTGTAGCCTTTCTCCGATGTTATTCAATTTGTACATCGAGCAGGCGGTGAAGGAAAGCAAGGAAAAATTTGGAATAGGGAATAAAGTCCAGGGGGAAGAAATAAAAACATTGCGTTTTGCTGATGACATTGTAATTCTGTCAGAGACAGCAAAGGACCTGGAAGAGCAGTTGAATGGAATGGACAGTGTGCTGAAGAGAGCGTATAAAATGAACATTAACAAGAGCAAAACAAAAATAATGGAATGCGGTCTTAGAAAATCGGGCGATGCTGAAGGAATTAAATTAGGTAACGAAACAATGAAGGTGGTAGATGAGTTTTGTTACTTGGGTAGTAAAATAACATGTGATGGTCGCAGTACAGAGGATATAAAATGCAGAATGGCAATGGGAAGAAAAGCATTTTTGAAAAAGAGAAATTTGCTAACATCGAACATTAATTTAAGTGTAAGGAAGTCTTTTCTGAAGGCATTTGTGTGGAGTGTTGCCTTGTACGGGAGTGAAACATGGACAATAAGCAGTGCGGACAGGAAGAGAATAGAGGCTTTTGAAATGTGGTGCTACAGAAGAATGCTGAAGATTAGGTGGGTAGATCGCATAACCAATGAAGAAGTACTGAACAGAATTGGTGAGAAAAGGAATTTTTGGCATACCCTGGCTAAAAGAAGGGATCGCTTGGTAGGACACATTCTTAGACATCGAGGAATCGTAAATTTAGCATTGGAGGGAAGTGTGTGGGGTAAAAATCGCAGAGGGAGACCAAGAGACGCGTATAGTAAGCAGATTCAAGTGGATGTGGGTTGCCGTTCTTATGAGGAGATGAAAAGGCTTGCTCAGGATAGAGTAGGGTGGAGAGCTGCATCAAACCAGTCTCCGGACTGAAGACCATAACAACAACATATGTTACGACTTATTTATGTGCTTAGAATTTGTATTTGACATTAATTTTGTATGTCAGTGTCATTATTGTAAACAAAATAATATTTATATAGATGTAGTAGACACCCTGGTCTACTCAGGGACTTTATAAGAATAACACTATCTTTGGCTGAGAGGTGTAGCTGTTGGAACGCTGAAGCGCAGTTATAGTGGAGTTTAAGCGCAGCAGTCGGAGCACTGCAGTAGACGGTTGGATCGAGAGTTTGTGTGAAATCGTCGTGGTGTCGGCACAGGGCAATAGGAATTTATTAATCAAGCGCAATAAAACAGCCATGGACATATTACAAGCAATCAAGAAGACGCACGTAAGACGAAGAGTACTGTGGGCCCAAAGTTTCAAAAAATGTTCAAATGTTTGTAGAACTTGTGCGACTTAACTACGGGGTCATCAGTCCCTAACCTTACGAACTACTTATCAACTACGTACAACTAAGGACGGCACAAATATCCATGCCCGAGGGGGGATTCGAACTCCCGACCGTAGTGGCCGTGCAGACCGTGACTGGAGCGCTTTAGCGACGCGGCTGGCGGACTAAAGTTTACTGCAAATATTTCGCCGCCAAGAAGAGCCTATTATACCAATTATTGAGGGCCAATAATGACCGACTACAATGCACGCAGCATCACTGAAGTATGATCTAGCGAATTAGCCTTCCATTATCATGTACATCTACCCAACGTACTAAAACTGTTTTTCTGATTAGCCAACCAAAATTACTGGAAACAGTGTTAAAGATATTTCATCCAAAGCATGTACCTGACAGGTTCCTATCTTCGTCAATGTTATTCCATGGCCAAATTACGTAATGTTAATGGTGATAATGGAAATTATTTATTGTGGTGGTTAGGAAGAAAAATTTCAGTTATAAAAACTGTCAGTAAATTTAACGCTGTGCAAATCAGTGAACTTTTAGTTGTCCTATATTGACATGCCAGTTATTGATCGCAAATCTGATTTGATTCAGACTTATTCAGTTAACATTGTGTGATCAACTGCAGAATAAGCAATTCAGTGAGTCAAAACACAATAACTGACAATGTTAGTTAAAACATTACAACTAATAAATTTTTCCATTTAGTAATTGCAAGTTTCATAATGTTTAGAGTAATAATTTCTCTCAGGTAATAGTGTTCATTAATCAGTTGAGTCACTAGTTCATTTAATTTGCAAAGATTATCTTAATATTGAGCAATTACAATTTTATAGCAACACAGACAAGAAACGAGAGTGTATTATTAACTACGTAATTATCAGGCTACAAATATTAAGCTCCCCACTTAATGACTACAATTTGCTTATTCTGTTTCAATGTGTGTAAAAAATCCATAGCCATTACGGTAGGACGCAAGTTTAGTTGTGAGTTCTGTGTCAGCCCACTTACTTAATTAACCTTCATTAGTTAACTGTCATAATTAAATCGTTTCTCAAAATTTGTTCACACATTCAGTGAGCGTGGCGACCGTAAACCATTTTGTTTCAATAAATTCAGTCAGTTCCACCTGTTTGTTCATCATTTTGGCAACTTTAACAACCTATAAAATACTTTTCTTGATTTTCCCCCACCAAATTTCCTGCTGTTGTCGAGCACAGATACGCTACGGCAACGATCGAGTCATAACCTCCACTACATTTATCGGGATTAAATTTTGTACGATTGCCTTTCCAACTAATTAGCCACTTCGCAAAGTGCCTTCCCCCATGCACCGTATGAAACGTAAGGTAGACAGTGAGCTTCCTTTTGTTTGGAAGGTCAAGCATGGGAAATTTCCTGAAGATCTGAATGAAACTGTGGATTTCGTGAGTCTGTAGAAGTATGCTGCGCCAAGCACCTATCACAAAATACTTTCTTAGCTGACGTTTTCTACCTATAAACTACATTCCTGGCAAATTTCAGCTTCATATGTGAAGTAGTTTTCAAGATTTCGTGTTTAGTCAACGAGTGAGTGTCCTTTTGCTTTTATATTAGATAGAGATTACGAAAACAGATTGCTCAATTTTGGATGCAAGGGAATTATGGGAGACTTGCAGACAAAAATAAAGAGTGAGATGCAAATCTGAAATGCTAACTTTATTTGATACAAGGTCATGCCTGATGCGACAGTTTTATGACATCTACAGCGAAACTGTTGTGAGCGGTATCCTTCTTTTCATCATTTTGTGTGTGTGTGGGTGGGGGGGGGAGGGGGGGAGGGAGGGGCGCTTAGTTACAAAATGCTTTATAAACGTCTCAAATTACATGCATACTTTGTTGCGGGTCCCTAACTACTCCCATTTTCCAATAATTGACGCATAAAACTGGGTATTCTCAAGTGGTGAGTTCTCATTATTTATGATGTCATATTCCTGAGCTATATGCCGTACTCTTTTGTTTTTGTGTCAGTAACCTTCGTGGGCGTACGGTGGACAGTTCACCAAAGTTTCATTGTAATCGTAAGAATGGTTTATGAACACATAGAGGACAGAAAGACAAACATTCATTGTTATATATAAAGATGAGGTTGTAGATGAGACATTCCGAGGATAATTTGATAGTGCATCGAAAGATCTAACTGGGAGGAAGGTCATCGGAGAATATGAAATCATCTCGGAGTTACTGAGATGGTTGGAAGAGCCAGCCATGTCAGAAATATTCCAAGTAATGTGACAGATATGTGAGACAGGCTAATACCCCTAGACTTCAAAGGAATGTAGTAATTCTCATTTCAAAGAAGGCCAGTGCTGCCAGGTATTAGAACTATGAACCATCAGTTTAATAATTCCACTTTCAAAATATTGACATGAAGTATTTGCAGAAGACAAAGCTTCTAGAAGCCATCCTCGGACAAGATCAGTTTCAATTCAGGAATTAATGTAGGAACACAGGAGGAAGTGCTGGCACTGCTTGACTTAAAATATTAGATGAGGAAACGTAAACTTACTTACGACATATGTAGAATTATAGAAGAAGGTTTTTGAACAATTATTAGCCTACATTCCTTAAAATATTGATAAAAACAGTGACAAAATGTAGAGAGCAAAATTTGTGTACAATTTGTAAAAATATCAGACTTCAGTGTGAAGTGGAGAATAACATGAAACGGAAACAGACTGGTTTATAAAAGGGTTATTGTTGTATATATATTGAAGAAAACGATCAATCAGGGAAAGGAGACCTACGACTTAACACGGAATCACAACCGAGTGTCGTTAAAAGCACAATACATATTACACATTTATTTCAGGTTACTGAAGTACATAACACACAGTGTAGTTGGATTCACGTATCAATATGATTCATAAAGAGTAAATATAGTACACAAATGGCTATTCAAATATGGAAAAGTCTACTGGAAGAGTTAGTAGCAAACTGAGAAACATTTATGCAATTGAAGACTGAGTGACGCTGTATCCTCAGCCTTGCCCACATGCTTTTCGAGCATAATGTGAAATTAATATACTGTGTACATAACATAAAATACGTAAGTTAAAACATGTTTTTAATAGAGCTCTGCATTTCGATGAAAATAACCGCTCGAGCGTTTCCCGTTTCGTGCCGCTGCTCGACGGCTGGGGTAGGCGCACGCTGCGACACGGCTGCGGCCGTCTAATGCAGCATTTGTGGCCGGTCGCCCTCCAGTGCTCGGTTACCGGCGCAACCGTCGAGCACTGCTGGGCGCTCGAGCGCTCTCGCAGTCTCGGCCGGTGACAGCGCCACCGCCGCATGCTCATCAGTGCGCAATCACATTAGAAACCTACCTGACTTTGAGAAACGCAGTCAATATTAGTACAGTGTATACGTGGCCGAGTTTGGAGATACTCTGCACATAACGCACGATTAGACTACTGTATTACCGTTTGTCTACCGAACGGAACAAAATACTATACACAGATATTACAGTTTTTAACGTTACAATTACTGGAAGACATGATCACCTCAATGGTCGAAACTCCAGTAGTTTGCAAAATAGTTAAAAAAGTTTAAATGTTTGTAATGCTCATGGGACTTAACTTGCGGGGTCATGATTCCCTAAACTTACAACAAACATCAAATGTAACATATACAATTGTAGTATTTGGGTTATAGAACTGATAGTAAACAACGAAAGACATTTGTAAAAGAAATAAGTAAGTTGTTAATATGAAGCGGTGGTCTCTCATCTCTGATATACATTAATGACTTGCCATTCTACATTGATGAAGGTTACTTCTTTTTGCTGATGATACAAGTATAGTAATCACATCCAAAAATCGAGAACTAACTGATGTAATCGTAAATAACCTCTTTCACAAAATTATTTAGTTGTTCTAACCAAACGGACTCTCATTAACTTTTGATAAAACACAGCATATACCGTTCCGTACAGTAAATGGCACAACTCCAGTGATAGACTCTGAACTGAAGTCTGTAGCTAAGGTAGAATTTTCAAAATTATTCGTTCGTTTTGAAGGGAAACCAGAGTTTTTCAAAATTTTTAGATGTGTGGATTGATGAGAGATTAAATTTGAAGCAACACATTGATCGTCTGCTAAAACGTATCCTATTAGGGTTTTTGCAAAGTTTGGCGATAAGAATCTCAGTAAATTAGTTTACTACGCCTATTTTCATTTACTACTTTCGTATGGCATCATATTCTGAGGTAATTCACCATTGAGTAAAAAAGTATTCATTGCACAAAATCGTGTAATCAGAATAATTACTGGAGCGGATCCAAGAACATGGACACACCTATGAAATTTGGCCGGCCGCGATGGCCGAGGGGATTGAGGCGCTCCAGTCACGGTTTGCACGGCCACTACGGTCGGGGGTTCGAATCCCCCTCGGGCATGGATATTTGTGCCGTCCTAGTTCGTAAGTAGTTAATAATTAGTTTGTAAGTTTAGGGACTAATGACCCCGTAGTTAAGTCCCATAAGCTATACAAACATTTGAACACTCTTGATGAAATTTGTTGTTAATAATCCAAACCAGTTCACACAGATGTTTACATGTTTGTAAATCTATCGGACTCAACTGCTTGTTTATTAGTCCGTAGCTTGGAAACAATTTAAAGTAAGGTAAACTAACCTAAGGACAACACAGACACCCATGCCTGAGAGGGGACCCGAACCCCAGATGGCGAACGGCCGTGCGCATCGCGCATGGCTAATACGCCGCGGCAAACCCAGTTCAAAAGTAATAGAAGTGTGCATAGGTATAACAGGAGAAACGATGATATTACTACGCAGGGTTAAATCTCACTTTGGCACATAAAGGGATCAATTATGCTGGCACAAAAGTCTTCGGTCACCTATCAAACAGCATCAAAACCTGACAGATAGCTAACTAGCATTTACAAATTAAAAGAATCTCTGAATGACAACTCCTTCTACTCAATGCAAGAATTTTTAGATATGAATTAGTAAGACTAAAAACAAAAAATAAAAAAGTAAAAATAATAATAAAAAGAAAAAGAAAAAAAAATTATGCAAAATATATTTGTGTCGTATAACATTTTGTGTAATGTAATATCTTGTACAGGCACCTTTTATTACACTGACACGTTCCACATCATTGCGAAGTGTCGTATTCATGATCCACGTAACAAGTATTAATGTAAGCAGTCTGACGAAGTGCAGCTCGTCGGCGCTGAGTCCGCCGGTTACTGGCGACTGACCGAGCGTTCGGCGCGCTCGGCCGAGCGCTGCGGTTGCCCGCGACCGGTTAAAGATGACGCTCGGCCGCGTACTCCCGAGAGCCAGAGGGGCGAGCGGGACTCGCCGGTAAAAATCGGACATAATGCAGACCTCTAGTTTTTAACTTATGTATTTTTTATATAGTGACTAAGTGCAATATTGCACTTATTATTTTACACCTAATTTTTTAACAAGATGACCAGATTACACTATATATGTGACCAGATGATGGTGACACAGTGCACCGAAAGCGGTCGTCATTTAATAAATTGTTAGTGTGCGATCTTGGCTTGTAATGTTGAACACTATAAGGTTGTAAACTTATTGGACCCAACTGCTTTGGTCATCAGTTTCTAGCATTACAAACTACTTAAACCAACTGCCACTGAGGGCAACACATTCATCCATACCCGAGAGAGGACCCGAACCTCAGGCAGGGACAGCAGTCCAGTCCGTAGCACGATGCCTTATAATACGCGGCCAATCCGCGCGGCGGATTTAAATGTCGTTAATCAACAGTGGCTATACGATGCTACACTCAGTTTGCGTATTTAACATCGGAGCTACGCTGATGGACCTGTGGGCTAGCCTGGAGCACCAGTGTTGTGAGTGGTGGTGTGATGCGCTGATATACGGCTTAAACTGAGCCGGTGTTGTTTTCGTGTAGCGGGACGTTTGTGGAGGGTTCCCCGCGGTGCAAACGCGTTCAGCAGACACGTGCACAGGCGAGGCGTCGGCAAACAGCCCGCGCAAATATTTAGTCGCCCGGGAGCGAGCATAACACCGGCAGCGCCGCGGCCATCGCCACCTGTTCGGATGCGCGGGGCCAACACCTCGGGGATACGTATGTAAATATGGTGCACTGTTTGTTCCTTCCGACACGTCCGGAAGATCAGACGCCACACCTGGTTCGCAGTTACTATTGAATTGCATCTAGGGTAAGGTGGTACAATTTCGATCATTTCGGACAAATGTTATTAGAATTGGAAATAAATTGAGAAAAGGAATAATTTTAACTATGGCACGTGTTCTTTGATGTTTAATGAATGTGTAACACAAATATTACACAGTAATTAAAACTTCCGGGCTGAGAGGCTGTGGTCGAACAGAAGAAATTTCTTCCCCTGACATTTCGTTGCCGGCTGCGGACAACATCTTCTGAGGTGAGTCGACGACTGGCTGCTGGGCCGTGGAGATCCTGCATATATAGAGGGCATAGAGGGCGCCACCACTCGTCACGTGTATCTCTGGCTGGCGTCATTACTCTCGATCGAAGGTAATCGATTGTCACGTCTTTGGTACAAAGCAGACCGCCATATCTTGTCTAACTTCAAGCCTTCTTCCTTTCTGTTAAAATTATTGTGGTGTTTAAAAATCTCTATAGCCTCTCTATTCATACGTGCATAATAATGCGATGTCTTAGCTAGCACGCTTGTCTCACTAAATTTTATTTTGTGGTTATTTAGTGAGACAAGCGTGCTAGCTAAGACATCGCATTATTATGCACGTATGAATAGAGAGGCTATAGAGATTTTTAAACACCACAATAATTTTAACAGAAAGGAAGAAGGCTTGAAGTTAGACAAGATATGGCGGTCTGCTTTGTGCCAAAGACGTGACAATCGATTACCTTCGATCGAGAGTAATGACGCCAGCCAGAGATAGTTTTACTGTTGACATCACGTGACGAGTGGTGGCGCCCTCTATGCCCTCTATATATGCAGGATCTCCACGGCCCAGCAGCCAGTCGTCGACTCACCTCAGAAGATGTTGCCCGCAGCCGGCAACGAAACGTCAGGGGAAGAAATTTCTACTGTTCGACCACGGCCTCTCAGCCCGGAAGTTTTAATTACTGAAGACGCCGGCCGTGAAAGCCTACACGTTACAAATATTATACAGTTACAAAAGTTGGTATAAATACAAAAAAGGTTACATAATAGAGAAAAAATGTTTCAAATGTTTGTATGGTCTATGGGACTTAACTACGGGGTCATCAGTCCCTAAACTTACAAACTACTTATGAACTAACTAAGACTAAGGATGACGCAAATATCCATGCCCGAAGGGCGATTCGAACCCCCGACCGTAGTGGCCTTACAGGCCGTGACTGAAGCGCCTCAGTCCCCTCGGCCACCGCGGCCGGCGAGAATAATCGATGGAAAATGAACCACAATAGGTACAATTGTGATCACTTCCTCGTACAATTTTCAATTCAATTGTTTGTTAAGCATATGGGACTTAACTACGGGGTCATCAGTCCCTAAACTTACAAACTACTTACGAACTAGGACGGCACAAATATCCATGCCTGAGGGGGGATTCGAACCCCCGACCGTAGTGGCCGTGCTGACCGTGACTGGAGCGCCTCAGTCACCTCGGCCACCGCGGCCGGTTCGTACAATTTTGATTACGGGCAGCTTCCACATAAAAAGCACTTTTCCTGTCACGCACCGACGCATACTTCGTGGTACCAAACATTGCATTTTTGGCAGCGAATCCAGTCACCCTTAACTAGATCATTTATAAGAGCGCGTTAGATTAAGTAGCTTCACTTACGTCTTAAAGGGAAAAAATTTATATATCCTTACCGGAAAGCGGTGTATTCTTGGAAAATACAAGAGGAGCTGTAGAAACCTGCTACTCTACAACGCGACACAACGAGACACTACGAGACAGACAAATGGCGGGAAAACTTATATTGATCGGAATTGTACCTATATCGAATTTGTAACACATTACCCTATAATGAGAGGAAGGAGGAGGAAGGGTTCGAATGTCCCTTGCCGCAGTGGGGTACTGAAATAATTCTACATCTACATACATACTCCGCAAATTACATCTAAGTGGCTGACAGAGGGTTCATTAACCACTATCTGTAATAGCGCGCGGGAAGAGAGAACACATAAATCTTTCGGTTTGCGACCTTCCTATCAGTACTCACCAATAACACTTGGGTAATACATAACTCAGGGTAGTAAAAGTTTATGGCTCGTTGTCTCTGTTCATAGGGGTGAGTTATGTATGTCAATTCTGTGCCCTAAACAGCTACTCAATCTGTTTAAACAATAATTAATCTGTAGTTTAGCAAGCCAATTAATCTTCATATTATGACGCGAAAATATATTTAACAAACATAAATTAACCTCTGAATGACCAAGAAATGGATTCACTAGATAAAGAAGTGATTCCCTCAAGAAGTAATTCTTTATAAATGGAGTTTATAACTCATATTTGACATGAAACACAGAGGTGGTCCTACTTTATACATCGGTAAATAACTGCATATTTCTCCAACTATTGTTCATGAGAGGCACAAAAAGTATAACACGCACTAGAGACTAAAAGTTCCAAATTATAACTGGTAAGTTAGAGTAGTCCATCGAACTTTACAGTTCCAAGTTAATCCGCGATAAAAGTATTTGTTATGAATCACAGTTTGTCATCACACGACTACACGATTGCTGAATTATCACAGTTCCACAACCCTACTACCGTGCATAGTTTATCAGTTTTCACCAGTGACAAAGTTCTTCACAGTCCACACAGACAAAACATGTCTATCTCTTCAGATCACAAGCTCGTAACGCGGCTTCAGACCGCCCAGCGCCAAAACCTTCCACCAACACGTCCAAGTTACGAGTCCCTTCCCAAGCGTTCGAAAGCGTGCTCTCTCTGCTCCCAAAATTGTATCCCTCCGCGCAACCTAACGCCCCATCTTTAAAATATAATTTCCCTTCCAAAATATTATACATTTGTATATCACAGAGTTAAATGCTTTGACCACCTCCCAACAAATGTTGTTCACATTTAACAAACAAATATATATTTAAAAATACTGAAATACGGTTGGGACTGAAGCTCTTTGCTCATATAGCCATTAAGCATTGCATCTCACTGTTCAAATATACTGCCGCCGTCGAAGCATAGTTACACAATTAATATTTAATTTATCATGGCTTCTTATACAAATATATTCAGTTATTATCCACAAATACTTATAATTATTTGCATATATAAATTACCTGCTGCATATCTACTATTTTTAGTCGGCCATGAAATATTTAAGTGGCAGTCTGTTGACGTAAAACGAACATTACTAAAAATGATATTAAATACAATAAAATACATATATAAATCTAATGCGCTTTGCTGGGTTCATGTTTTGTGTTTCTGTGGTGGAATCTATGTTTTGACACAAGAATATTACTACCTCAATGAAAAACAGAACAAGAGAGTAAAACCAAGTTTATTGAAAGAATACGGAAATAACGTGGTACCTATTTTTAGATAGGTAGCGTGGTACAATGCTGCCAATTTGCTTCTTAAATTGTTACTGATAAACGCTACGTATCACCAATTGTAAATATAAGTCTTATAATAATATTATTATAGTACTGAAATTTATCGTCTTTTTATCTGTAAGGGATATTTAAATTGTAATAACGGCGTTTGATTCTTCCAAGTCTCCTGAATCCACTCATATAATTACATTTGCTGTATTATCATTCCATGATTTTATATGGATTTTTGAATAACGTTTGTGGCTTTAATGTATTTCAGTTGCATTCTGGGTTAGCCGCCCTCGCTCAGCCAAGCGTTTCTGGTTTCCGAGTACATTAGGGAAAATCTGACTACCTGTTGTATCCCATTTACTAGGTCCAAACTGGTAGGCGACCGGCTGGGGAACCCAACAGCTTGGCAAAACCCGCCTTTCACATGGAAACAATCAGCTTCCCCCTGTATCTGTAATATCACACGTTTTCGGTCTGATTTCTCTTATTTCATTGCATGGCCATGTATCCCTATGCAGTTGAGTGCTAGCAAAACATTTTCACCTCCAGAAGGAAAAGTAGAAAGTTGAAAATTCGCAAATAGATCTCGACGCAACAAATAAAGTCGTATTTTTAATGATTTCCACCTCAAATCGTGTAACAATTCCGTGACGCTTTCCCCTCTGCAACGTGATAAAATAAAACGAGCTGCTCTTCTCTGAACCTTCTCAATGTCCTCCGCCAGTCCCACCTGGTGTGGGTCCCACACTGGGCACAACAGTACTTCAGGAGAGGACGCACAATTGTGATGTAGGCAGTCTTTTTGGTGAAGCTGTTGCATCTTCGAAGCGTTCTACCAATGAAACGTAACCTTAGGTTCGCCTACTCCACAATATTTTCTGTGTGATATCCCCAGTCTAAGTTGTCTGTAATTGTAACTCCTAGGTATTTGGTAAAATTTCCGAGGTTAAGGTTTGACTGATTTATCGTGTAGTTGAAGTTCAGCGGATTTCTTTTAGTGGTCATGTGTATAAATTCACACTTTTCATTATTTGGTGTTAATTGCCAATTTTCGCACCATGCAGAAATTTTGTCTAAATCGCTTTTCAGACTGTTGTTTTTGATTCTTCACTAACCGATAAACTACAGTTCATCCGCGAATAGTCTAAGGGAACCAATCAGATTGTCTCCTAAAGCGTTTGTAAAGACAAGGAAGAGTAGAGGACCTATAACGCTTCCTTGTGGAACGCCAGATATCACTTCTATTTTACTCGATGTCTTACCGTCAATTACTACGAACTGTGTCCTTTCTGATAGGAAATCATGAATCCAGTCGCACAATTGGGACGATATTCCATAAGCACGCAATTCCATTAGAAGCCGCTTGTGAGGTACAGTGTCAAAAGCCTTCCGGAAATCCAGAAATATGGAATCGATTTGAGATCTCTTGCAGATGGCACTTATCACTTCATGTGAATAAAGGGAAAGCTGTGTTTTGCAAGAGCGGTACTTTCTGAGTCCGTGTTGACTATTGGTTAACATGTTGTTCTCTTCGAGGTAGTTCATAATGTTCGAACAATGTATATGTTCCAAAATCCTACTGCAAGTCGACGTCAATGAGATGGCCCTGTAAGTTTGGGGACCATTCCTGTTGCCTTTCTTGAATATTGGAGTGACCTGGGCAACTTTCCAGTCTTTGGGTACGGATCTTTCGCTGAATGATCGGTTATAGTAACAAGTAAAGGTTTGTGCCGCGATTCGAACTCGGGTCTCCTGCTGCGAGACATCAATGTTTCTAACCACTTGAATGATGTTTATAAGTAGCGAACTCATTTTGTAATAAATATTTTTCGTCGTACATGCGTTTAATAAAGTGAAAGATTATGAGAGTATGCCTAATGGCATAGAGATGTAATACTCATCTGAACGTAAGATAAGTATTAGAGCTTGCAGCACCGAATATATTGAATCTAGAAATACACATGATTTTTTAAAATCTTTGATAAGTTCCGTCTTGGTGTTAATTCCGTCTTCAAGCAAAATCAATGAAATGTAGACGTTTTCATTTAAATTTTAACCAAAAAATTTGAAATAAATTTGAGTGTCTGACCTTCGCAATAATTGTCATATTTGTGAACAAAATACATTTAAAATATTATATAGCTTTTATCAACACAAAGATATCCATAAATACACATGGTATAAAATACATTAGATAAAAATAAAACAACAAACAATGATAAAAGTACACGATATGAGAGCATATAGAGGGCAAATCTTAGTGATCATTATTTAGTAATTCCAAATTTGTTTTTCCTTTTATAGGAAAAATAACTGATGAAAATCGAAATGACAATATAGAAAATGTACAAACAGAAATAAAAATTCCTAAATATAATTTAAATAGTTTTGAGAACGAAAGCACAGTATTTTTATAACAGGAGACAGTAGATAAAAATTGGTACAGAGTTTGCAACTACAGAAGATCAGTATCATAAATAAACTACATGAATCCGTCAAAGAATCATTAGAAGAAATAGAAGAACAATATTCAAACCGTTCATAATTTTACTGAAATGAAAAGAATTAGAAATGAAGTGAAATTAAAGAAAGAAAAATGTTTGAAAGGTTAATACAAAAAATTTTCAAGATAAAATAGAACTAAATTACCCATGACTCCTAGGAAAAAAACATTTTAAAAATTTGATAACAGAAACCAGAGAAGATTACTTGGAAAAACCTGATTATAATGAAATAATAGATGAACAAACAGGTAATTACATCCATTTGGAAACAGAAATTGGAAAAGAAGCAAGAAATTACGAAAGAATGGAAGGCCTACAACCATTGGAGGTATTCCCACAGAATTATTATTTGGAAAAGCAATTGGATGAGTTATTAAGAAGGCTTTTCGAAAGATTTTTAAATGGAGGATATGTTCCACATGACCGGAAAGTAGAATATATATCACCCATACATAAGACAGGATGGAAAGATGAATGTGAAAATTATAGAGGAATAACAGTAGTACATTATATGGAATATTCTTCCATATAAATATTTCTTAGGAGAAGAATATAAAGAAAAGAAGGCAGAAGAACTAGATTTTAGAGCTAGACGATCAGCAATTGATCATATATTTTTATAGAGTAAAATTAGTTCCAGCACAGCCTCTACATTTCATGCTCACACATATAAAAATACTTATGATAGTGTACCATTACAAAGTTTATCGAAATCTTTACTATTAATAGGCCTAAATCCAACAATAATAAAAGCAATTCAAAATTTAAATAAAATTCCTGGATTTCCAGTGTCAAAGGGATTACGAAAACGATGTAGCATCTCACCTACATTGTATAAAATATACACAGAAGTAACTTTACAGAATCATCATCATAATTATTAGAGACTGATTATGCCTTTTGGCGTTCAGTCTGGAGCATAGGCTCACTAATAAAATTCTTGAATGATCCTCTATTCATTGGTAACATTGATGCTTCGTCTGATGTTATTCCATTTACTTCAAAATCATTCGTCACCAAATCTAAGTTCTTTTTACTTAGTCTACCTCGACTCCGCTGCCGAACCCATGAATATCTTAGTTAGGTAACCTTGCTTCTCGCATGCGTCTTTCATGACCGCACCAACTCAGCCTGTTCGCTCTGTTTTATCTATGGTGTTCATTCCCAGTTTTTCTTTGATTTTTTCATTGTGGGCACCATACTGCCATTGTTCCCATCTATTAGTACCTGCAATCATCCTTGGTACTTTTACATCTGTAATCTCAATATTATGCATAAGGTAACCTGTATCCACACAGCTTTAACTCCCATATAACAAACATGGTCGAAAGATAGAGCGGTGCACTTTGTCTTGGTACTGACTTCTTGCAGAAGAGAGTATATGTTAGCTGAGCACTCACTGCATTATCTTTACTACACCTTAATTCCAGTTCTTTCACTATGTTGCCATCCTCTGAGAAAATACATCATAAATACTAGAAACTGTCTACCTGTTCTAACTTTGTTCCTCCTATTTCGCAATCAATCTGTTTAAATCTCTTTCACACAGACATTACTTTTATTTTCGAGATGCTGATCTTCGTATCATAACCCTTAACACCTCCGATCGAGCTCTGAAATATTAGATTACAACCTTTCACAACTAAGTCATCTGTATATGCGATACTGCTTAATTTGTATTCACCTATTTTAATCCCGCCCTGCCAGTCTACTGTTTTCAACATATGACCCATGTATAGCGTCTTAAAATAATACAAACACTCTCCTTTCACCGATACTCGGAATATTTTACCCACAACGCCAGTTGAAGAGATACCTCTGTAGATGTTACAACCCTTCCTAATTCCATGCTTGGAAATTGGTGTGATTACTGCTAATGTCCAGTCAGACGATATCTGGCACAAATCTCACCCCATTTCAATTATTCTGTGTATTCAAATGTTCAAATGTTTGTAAAGCTATGACGCTTAAGTACTCTTGTCTTTAGCCCCTAGGCTTACAAACTACTGTAACCTATGCTAAGGGCTGCAAGTACACCCATGCCCGAAGGAAGACTCGAACCTCCGACGACAAGTAGCGGTGCGCTCCGCAGCTAGGCGCCTTGGAACGCTCGGCCACTCCACCACTAAATTTGTTGAGTTCCGATTAAATTTCACCTATCCCAGCCCCTTTATTATACTGGAATCTTCTGTTCATTCTCTCCGCTTCTTAAATTTAATCATGTTTCCATCATAATTCCTATCCAATTGTACTTAAAAATCCGGCACATCACTAAACTTTCCACCTACATTGAGCAGCTCTTCAAAATATTTCCTCCATCTTCCGGAAGTATCCACTAGTAGGTTTCCTCCCTGTCCAAAACTCTTGTCAATTCCTGTTTCCCTTCCACCTGAAAACTGCTAATTGCGCTCCAGAATGGTTTTCCTGAGGCTTGACCCAAAGTTTCTAACTTATTTCCAAACTCTTTCCATGATTTGTACTTGGATTCTGTACTTATGAATTTGCCCTTATTCTTTTCTTCAACATAACTTCGTCTGTCTGCCTGAGTTATAGCACGGAGCCATTTTTAAATGCCTCCTTTTTCTTTTTACAGGCTGCCTTGTCTGTGTCGTTCCACCAAGCTGTGGGCTTCTTCCTTCGTTTACACAATACTTTTCCAAGACATTCTCTGGCCATTTCTAGTAGTGTGTCCCTGTACATTGTCCATTCCTTTTCCAATGACGCTAAATGATTCTATTAAACTAATTGGTACCTTTCTGAGATCGTTGTTATATATTTGTGCCCAATTTCGCTATCCTGAAGACTCTCCACTCTTACCCATCCGCGTGTGGATCTGACTTTCTGCAATTTTGGCGTCACAAAACCAATTTCATAGCAGATTAAGTAATGATCAGAGTAATCAGAAAACGCACTGAAAACAGACGTGTGCCTGACTACCTTTCTGAATTCCTGTTCTGTTATAATATAGTCAGTGTCAGATCTGGATCCCTTGCCTTTTCAAGTATACCGGTAAATGTTCTTATGCTGATTAGTTTATTAATTTTTCCAGGCCATTGTGATGTAGTCTCTCAAAGTATTTGAATTCACATTGCGCCCTTCCAATCAGTACTCAACAATATGAACTGGGAAGTACATAACTCAGGGTAGTAAAAGTTTATGGCTCGTTGTCTCTGTTCACAGGGGGGCGTTATGTATGTCAGCTTCTATGCCCTAAACAGCTACCCAATCTGTTTAAACAATATCGATAATTAATCTGTAGTTTAGCCAGTTTATCAATCTGCATAAGATGACGTGAAAATATATTTAACAAGCATAAATGGATTATAATATAAACATGTGATTCACTCACGATGTAATTCTTTATAAATGGAGTTTATTACTGTTATTAGACATGAAACGCGGAGGTGGTCGTACTTTATACATCGGCAAATAAGTAAATATTTCCCTAAGCATTGTTCATGAGAGGCACAATAAGTATCACACGCACTCGAGAGTGAAAGTTCCAAATTATCACTCCTATATTAATGAAGTCCTTCGAACATTGCAGTTCCAAGTTCATCCTCGATAAAAGTATTTGTTATAAAACACAGTTTGTCATCACACGTGTACACGACTGCTGAATTATCACAGTTCCACAACTCTACTAACGTCCATAGCTTATCACTTTTCTAGCAGAGACTAAGTTCATAGGTAACAGCCCCGTAAATTTTCTGTCCTATCTCTTCATATCACAAGTTCGTAACGCGGCTTCAGACCGCCCAGCGTCACAACGTTTCACCACCACAACCATTCCCAACCGTTCGAAAAGCGTGCTCTCCCTGCTCCCAAAATTGTATCCTTCCGCGCATCCTAACGCCTCATCTTTAAAATACAATTTCACTTCCAAAATAATATATATTTGAATATTACAGAATTAAATGCTTTGAGCACCTCCCTACAGATGTTGTTTACATTTAACAAAGAAATATATATATATATATATATATATATATATATATATATATATATATATATTTAACAATACTAAAAACCGGTTGATACTGAATCTCTTTGCTCGGATAGCCATTAAGCGTGGCATCTCACTGTTCAAATATACTGTCGCCGTCGAAATATAGTTACACAATTAGTATTTAATTTATCATGGCTTTTTATACAAATATATTCAGTTATTGTCCACGAATACTTATTATTATTTATATATAAATTATCTGCTGACTATCTACTATTTTTAGTCGGCCATGAAATATTTAAGTGACAGCGTTCAACATTAAACGAACGTTACTAAGAATAATATTAAATATAATAAAATACATATATAAAGGTAATGCGCTTTGTTGGGTTCATGTTTTGTGTTTTTGTGGTGGAATCTATGTTCTGACACAAGAATAGTACTACCTCAACGGAAAGCAGAACAAGAGAGTAAAATAAAGTTTATTGAAAGAATATGGAAATAACGTGGTACGTCTGTTTAGTTAGGTAGTGTGGTGCAATGCTGCCCATTTGCCTCTTAAATTGTTACTGATAAACACTACATATCAATAATTGTAAATATGAGTCGTATGATATTATTATTATAGTAGTGAAATTTGTCGGCTTTTATCTGTAACGAATATTGAAATTGTAATTGCGGCGTTTGAGTCTCCCAAGTTCTCTGAATCCATTCATATAATTATATTCGCCGTATGATCATGGCCTGATTTCATATGGATTTTTAGAATAATGTTTGTGGCTATATTGTATTTCAGTTGCAATCTCGAATAGCCGCCCTCACTCAGCTAAGAGCGTGGTTTCCGAGCACATTAGGAAAACCCTGACTACCTGTTCATTCACTAGGTTCAAACTGTTAACCAGCCAGCTGGGGAACACAACAGCCTGGCAAAATCCGCCTTTCACATGGAAACAATCTGCTCCCCCTGTATCTGTAATATCACAACATCAAAGAAGAGAGTAATTTACGGTGTATACATTTGCACACAAAGCTACATGGATAAGCTGCAATAAAATAATTAGAGAAAAGTTATCCATCCATCCTGTACAAGCGACAGGTGTGTACTAGGTGATGGATTGACCTTCTTTTACTAAAAATGGAAAGTAATGTCGTATCTGCTTTGTTTAATTACTCTGTTCCTTGTTTTGTACTTTTCAGACTTAGAAAAGCCTGTTCCCAATCACTCACTTTTGACAACTGGGTGTTTAATGTGTTAAAGTGTTTCTAAACCTTTTGGAACAAACTGCTATAGTAATCAGTACCTAGATTGACAAACTACTTATACTAACTTAAACTACAGACAACACACACTAAGGACAACAAACACAGCCATGCCCGAGCTATGACTCGAATCTCCTACGGGAGTGATAGCCCAGTGTGTAGCATGATGCCTTAGACCACGCGGCTACTCCCGCGCGGAAACTGGGAGTTCACTTTCAGTGATTGCAGACTGCTGTAGTGAACCAGATTATGGATTAGCCCTTCTGCAATATCCCCCCTCCTCTTTCTTTTTAAGGTTTCTTTCGTAGCTGCTAACGAAACGTGACGTTTCAACAATTTCATCCGAGTACGGTATAATAGCTCGGAATATTTCAATGATTGTGATTCTTTATACTACTCATAAACAACCCCACAGCGAAATGGTCACTAATTATAACACTATGGCGGTACATGTCACTATCTATAGAGGAAAAACAAAGTGTAATGATAATTGCAAATCGCAAGAGTATAATAGCGGTTCTCATTTTTTAGAAAGGAGGCTCTAAAAGTCTCATGATGTACAGTCATACACGATTTTTTTTTATTTAACAGCATTTCATAAAATAAAGGAAGAAGTATTATGGAAAGCTACATAGAGTTGTCTTATATAGTCATGTGTTACTGTGTTGGGTTAACAACTGAAATGTAGATAAATATTGTTTTAGTTTTGATGAAGAGCATGTGCAATCAACTAGCAATAGCATACAAAAATTGGGGTCTGAAGATTAATTATGAAAAAACAGAATGCTTGACTAATGATCCATATGAAGAGGGAAGGGAAATACAAAAAATTAAGACTTTCTGATATTTGAGGTCCATTTTAGAAACCGAGGGAAAATTCGACTCAGAAATTAATAAAAGAATTAGCAGTGGACGAAAGGTGATTGGGATGCTGAACTCAGTCCTATGGAGCAGAAATTTAATGAACAGAACAAAAAAAATCATATATAAATCTATTTTTGAGAGTTGTTCTGTACGGAGCGGAAACCTGGACCATTAACCAGAAAAACACACTAAGAAACTACAAGCCTTAGAGATGGATTTCTGGAGAAGATCTTCCAGAATTTCCAGGAAAGAAAAAAGAAGAAATGCCGAAGTAATAAAGAGGATGCAAATAAAAGAAAGAATAGATGAGGTGATGGGTAGAAAGAAATTACGGTGGTACGGACATGTACGAAGAATGGAGGACACCAGAATACCGAAACTGGTACTGGAGTGGCAACCTGAGGGGAGAAGAAGAAGAGGACGACCTGTGACCACCTGGATCCAAAATGTACAGCTCACAATGAATAGACTGGGCGCAGAAGAAGAGGACACACAAGACAGACACACCTGGAGAAATATACTGAATAATTAGTGTAAAACCTTATGTAATACTAGGTTTACTCCTTTCTGGGCGACTTATTATGTTGGAGGTAAACCTCTGTTTTGAGGAAAATATCAATAATAAAAAAAAAGAAAATCGCACTGACCTGTTTTACGACCCACTTTAGATTTGTAGTTTTACAAGTCTTTGCAAACATTTTGGACAAAAATAACAATCTAAGTAATAAAAAATTAATTAATAAGTATGTCTGAAATCATTTTAGGAAAAAAAATTGGGTAGTGGTGGGTTTCGAACCACTGACCTTCAGCGTCACACTAGATTATCATTTATCGTACGAATAACGACGTGTTTTTGTTAATTCTTCAGTGCGCTGTTGCTTTGAATGACAACGTGTAAGTTACAATAAGAAAATCATCAAATACGCAACGCAAGATGGCGTATGCCGGAGAGATTTCTGTGCGAGGAATGTCACGTGACATCTGCGAACGACTGGTTTTCGTTAATTCAATGGAGGGTGTCAGAACTCCGTTATTTTTGCAAATATGTCTCAAACGATACGAGATATGAAGAAAACATAAGGGAGCTATGTTGTAGAGAATTTTATCCTCTACCAATTAGCTTATTCAATTTTCGTGTCAGATGAATGGTTAGTTTGTAATTACAATTATATTACAAATAGCTTTTTTTGGTATTACTACCGTATTTTTTGTCCGAGAAAATTGAAAAAGGGAGGTTCTGGTCTCTGGCGGCCTAAAATCATGTCTGTAAAACTTGGTGCTCATCGGTTGAATGGTTCATCTTAAAAACAGGGAACACTTTACGGACAGACAGACAGACGGACAGACATACATCCCAAAATCGCCGTTATTATTGCAAATATCTTTGAAACACTACGAGATATGAAAAAAGATAACAGAGCAAAGTTGTAGAGAATTTTCCCCTCTATAAATTCGGTTATTCAATTTTTGTGTCAGATGAATAGTTAAGCCGTTATTTTCATTTAAATTTCGAGCTGTCAAAAGACGATCGCAAAGGCCCACTTTTACTGTTACTACCGTAACCTAAAGTGGGCCAAAATGAAGAGCATCCCTCATTACGTATTTATACAACAGTCATTAAAAATTAATTACGAATGAAGACTAGATATGTGAAAAAGAGATAGTTCATAGCTCTTCTGCCGTCTTCACCTCGAAAAATTTGTAGACAATGACTACTGCAGTTCCGCGTGATTTCAAATCATTTCATAGCACGGTTCACTTCAGCTCCGAAATGGCCTCTCCGCCGAACTGCGCATCGAGCAACCTCATATGCGAAATAAAGGCGTTGCCTCGATAGATGTAAATATTGACGTTGCGCCGGCAGCTCCTGCCAGGAGTCCTCATGAATTGCAGAACGCACGGCGTTCCCGTTTCACAGACTGTTTGCTCTCTGTGAACCGACTCTTTTGCGCGCAACTGCAAATGGAAAACGTAAGAACGGGCCGGCAATATGGCCTTTCATTTCACGCTCCACCTAAGTTATTCGAGGCTACGTTTGAAACTGGGAGATGAATCTGTAATTGTACTGGTAACTACTCGTACTACTGTTGAGAAATATAGCCTAATGTCACTTAAATAGTTACAGATATGTAAAAGTCTTATATATATAGCCATTTGTATAGGGACTGTAGTTCAGTGTATTTAGCAGTAATTGTGACTATCATCGGAGTTGTCTTGGAAGTATTTGTTGTCACAATAAAATATTTATTTTTATGAGTTGGACCTACAACAACGGCGGTCAAGTTTGGGTTCGATCGGCGCAACTACTTCACACATTCTCCGACAGAAAATGGGTATTTAGTATATTATTCTGAGTGCTCTCCTGCGACTGTCGTAGTCAGTGCCAAAAGTTCCCTTGGAACATCATCTTACGCTTTTTCTAGATCTATAAAAATAAATGCTATATGTATTTTCTTACTTTTTTCCTTTGGTTCTCCAAAATCTGTAGTAATTTTAAAAAATGGTGAAATTACTGTTATTAATATGTCGCGTCATTGCTGATGTATGTATTTTCCTTTTATCGAAGTTGTATAGAAAATCCATCAGTTTTATATTGCAAATCGTTAGAACACATGATTAAGATACACTAAACCTTTTCATTTGCTCGCATATTTTTTCCTATTTTACCCAGTTATTTACTAGATTTTACTGTATTTGTTGTAAGTTGTCATCGCTGATGTACTGGCATGCAACAAATTTTGCCTAAGCAAGAGAAATCCGTTATTAGCAGACTAAGACGTTTCTTAAAATGCAAAACACGAATAAAAGCGTACTTCAATAGTCGCTTGAAACCAGCAAAGATGCATTTGTCATATTTGACTAGACATGCGCGACCCGCCACCGTCGAAAACATTCCATACAATGAGATAATAATCCTGTTACGTTAGTTTCATAAGAATTAAGTAGAGGCAATGTAAATGGTACAATTAAACCCTTTTAATTTATTCAGATGACAGTTTTCAAATGTTGAAATCTTTGTAAACCGATGGGACCAAACTACTGTGATCATCAATCAAAATCAAATGTTCACATGTTTATTGAGCATATGGGACTCAACTATGTGGTCATCAGTCCCTAAACTTACTACTTATGAACTAACATATACTAAAGACAACACAAACATCCATGCTCGATGGATAATTCGAACCCCCGACCGTAGTGGGCGTGCAGAACGTGACTGGCGCGCCGCAGACCGCTCGGCCACTGCAGCCGGCGATCATCAATCCCTAGACTTACGAACTACATAAACTAACTTAAAACTACCCGAAGCACAACACACACACAAATACCTCACGGTATTTCCGAGCAGCACAGTTTTCTATATGCGAGCAAATGAAAAGGTTTAGTGTGTTTTAATCATGTGTTCTAACGATTTTGCGACGTAATACTGGTGGTTTTTACATACCACATCCATAAAAGGAAAAATATACACACCAGTAATGATGCAACATATTAATAACAGTAATTTGACGATTTTCACTTTACTACAGATTTTGGGGAAATATAGGGAAAAAATAACAAAGTATATATAGTATTTATTTTTATAGATCTAGAAAAAGCGTATGTTACTGTTCCAAGGGAACTACTGTGGAGAAAACATAAATATTTCCTTAATTAAAGTAATACAACAGATGTATGAAGACAACATTTGTTAAGTGAAAATGGTAATACACTTTCACAGAAATTTAGACCAACTAAAGGTCTGTTGCAAGGCTGTCCCATGTCTCCAACATTATTTGAAATCTATGTAGATATTGGCCTTAGAACGTGGTCCCATAAAAATCTATTACTAAAACAACGAGTAATACGTTGACTACTATACTAAGTGATTTGGACGTAGGCTCATCTAAGGTAGGTACAAAAATGTGATACTCATATTTCTAGGTCTAATTAAAAATATATATATACTTACAGAATTTTATCTGACAACCTAAGTGAAATTTACAGTAAATGAAACTGTAAAATCATTTTACTTGTATCCCAAAAGACAATTTTAGAGTACACTACAATTTTGCAGAACATCAATAAATATCGTCACTGATGATAGTACAAAATTTGGTGAAACATGTAAAGGGATAGTAGACTGAATTTGAAGTGCCTTTCATACGACGGAATAGTCTCATCATTTAATATTATGGGGTTAGAAATTAGAGATGGAGTGTATCTTCATCATTCATCTTTTTGCTGATGATAAAGTTGTCATGACACAAGACGGGGAGGACGCAAATTAAATGTGTATTCAACTAGCAATAGCATAAAGAAATAGGCGTCTAAAGATTATTTATCAAAAAACAGAATATTTGACTAATGACCCAGATGAATTTTACACAGAAGAGAAGAAAATAAAAATAAATACACTTTGTGTTATTTGGGATCCATTTTAGAAATTGACGGAAAATCTGACTCAGAAATCAATAAAGAAATTAGCAGTGGACGGAAGGTCATTTCGATGCTCAACTCAATCCTATGGAGTAAGAATATAATGTATAGAACAAGAAAAAAAAAAAAAAAAAAAAAAAAAAAACACACACACACACACACACACACATTCATTAAGAAACTACAAGCTATACAGATGGACTGCTGGAGAAGATTGGCCAAAATTTCCAGGAAAGAAAAAGGAAGAAACGCCGAAGTAATAAAGAGTTTGGAAATAAAAGAAAGAATAGATGATGGACAGAAAGAAACTACAGTGGTACGGGCATGTACGAAGAATGGAGGACACCAGAATACGGAAACTGGTACTGGAGTAGGAACCTTAGTGGAGAAGAAGAAGATGAAGACCTGTGACCACCTGGATTCAAACTTTAAAGCATACAATAAGAAGGCTGGGCGCAGTAGAGGACATGCAAGATCGAGACACCAGGAGAAATGTCTTGAATATTTGGTTATTGACCATATGTACTAGGTTTATTCACTTCTGGGTTAATTATTATGTTGGAGGTAAACCTGTGTAATCAGGAAAATCTCAATTAACAAAAATACAAGTTTGACCATGTTACATTACAAATACAGGAGGGAGCTGATTGTTTCCATGTGAAAGGCGGGTTTTGCCAGGCTGTCGGGTTCCCAGCCGGTCGGCTACCAGTTTGGACCTAGTGAATGAGATACAGAAGGTAGTAAGGATTTCCCTAATGTATTCGTAAACAGGAATTGACTGTCTTTGATGAGCGAGGGCCACTAATCCAGATTCCAACTGAAATACAATATAGCCACACACATTATTCTAAAAATCCGCATAAAATCAAGGAATCATCATTCGGCAAATATAATTATATGAATGGATTCAGGAGACTTGTGAGAATCAAATGCCGTAATTACAATTTCAATATCCCTTACAGATAAAAAGCCAATAAATCTAAGTACTATAATAATAATAATAATAATATAAGACTTATATTTTCAATTATTGATATGTAGTGTTTATCAGTAACAGATTAAGAAGCAAATGGGCAGCATTCCACCACGCTACCTATCTTAAGACGTATCATTTTATTTCCGTTTTCTTTCTATAAACTTTGTTTCACTCTCTTCTTCTGCTTTTCGTTGAGGTAATTATATTCTTGTGTCAGAACATAGATTCCACCACAGAAACACAAAATATGAACCAAGCAAAGCGCATTACAGTTATATATGTATTTTATTATATTTAATATTATTCTTAGTAACGTTCGTTTTATTTTGAAGACTGCCACTTAAATACTTCATGGCTGACTAAAAATAGTAGCCATGCAGCAGATAATCTATACATAAATCATTATCACTATCTGTGGACAGTAGCCGGCCGCGGTGGCCGAGGAGACTAAGGCGCTCCAGTCACGGTCTGCACGGCCACTACGGTTGGGGGTTCGAATCCCCCCCCCCTCGGGCATGGTTATTTGTGCCGTCCTAGTTCGTAAGCAGTTCATAAGTAGTTTGTAAGTTTAGGGACTGATGACCCCGTAGTTAAGTCCCATAAGCTTTACAAACATTTGAACATTTTTTTGTTAAATCTAAACAACATTTGTAGGGAGGTGGTCAAAGCATTTAATTCTGTGATATTCAAATGTATAATATTTTGGAAGGTAATCTATATTTTAAGGATAAAGCGTTAGGGTGCGCGGAAGGATACAATTTTGGGGGCAGGGAGAGCACGCGTTTCGAACGCTTGGGAAGGGACTCGTAACTTGGACGCGGTGGTGAAAGGTTGTGACGCTGGGCGGTCTTAAGCGGCGTTACAATCTTGTGATTTGAAGGGATATTATTGTATTCGTATCTCGGTCTCCCTCTATGATTTTTACCCCACACACTTCCTTCTAACGCTAAGTTCACAATTCCCTGATGTCTCAGAATGTGTCTTACCACTCTATCCCTTCTCTTATTCAGGATATGGCAGAAACTGCTATTCTCCCCAATCACCTCCTCATTAGTAACGTGATCTACCATCTAATCTTTATCATTCTTCAGTAGCACAACAATTCAAAAGCTTCTATAATCTTTTTGTCTGAACTCCTTATCGTCCACGTTGCACTGTCATACAATGCAACAGTCCAGTCAAATCCTTTCAGAAAGGACTTCGTACTGTACTTGAAGTAGGACCTGATAAAAAAAAAGTAATTGCGACCTAGCCAGCTTATCGGCAACACTACCAGTTAATTTCCGCATGGTCGCTTGCCTCTTCCACGACTTGGTGTCACATTTATAATATATAAATCGTAGACAAAGAGTTTACAGTATCTCCTTCTTTAGAACTGTGAGGTTGGGTTTTAAGGAAAGGATAAAACTACTGCCGCTTTCCAGAATGTAGTAGAGAATTGCGGTGTTTCGGTGTGCTGTGTGTTTATCTGGAAACAGTAGGTGAGGTATCAGCCTTGTCAGCGGGTGCAGAAGAAACAAACGACGGCGGGTTTCGAACCACCGACCTTCAGCATCACAGCCCAACGCGGGGCCCACTACGCTACGACTAATAATGAGAAACCAAGTTCTTATATCTCGTACTACTGATGGCCGTTGTTAACTGATGCTAATACGGCATTTTTAGACACTAGATTATCATTTATCATAGGAAGAACGACGCGTTTTTGTTAATTCTTCAGTGCGCCATTGCTCTGAAATGACAACGTGTAAGTTACAATAAGAAAATCATCAAACACGCAACGCAAGATGCTATGGCAAAGAGAATTCTGGGTGAGGAATGTCACGTGACATCTCCGAACGGATGGCTTTCTTTAATTCAATCGAGGGTGTCAATTCTCCGTTATTTTTGCAAATATCTCTCAAACGATACCAGATATGAAAAAGACTTCACGGAACAAAGTTGTAGAGAATTTTCTCCTCTTCAAATTCGGTTATTCAATTTTCGCGTAAGATGAACGTTTTATTTGCAATTAAAATTACATTACAAACAGCATTATTTGGTATCACTAACGTATTTCTTATCCGAAATATTTGAAAAAGCGAAGTTCTGGTCTATGGTAGCCAACAATTATGTCTGTATAATTTGGTGCCGATCGATTGAACGGTTCGTCTTGAAGAGTGGGAACAGGTTACAGACATCGTCAAATCGCCGTTATTTTTGCAAATATCTCTTCAACGATGCCAGATATGAAAAAAAAAAAAAAACGTAATAGAGCGAAGTTGTAGAGAATTTTCCCCTCTGCCAATTACGTTATTCAAGTTTCGTGCCAGATGAACGGTTCGTTTGCAATTTCAATTATATTACAAACGGCTTTTTTTATATTACTACCGTATTTTTTGTCCGAAATTTTTTAGAAAGGGAGGTTCTGGTCTCTCGCGGCCTACAATTATGTCTGCAAAATTTGGTGCTAATCGGTTGAACGGTTCGTCTTAAAAACAGGGAAAACCTTACGGACAGACAGACAGACATCCCAAAATCGCCGTTATTTTTGGAAATATCTCTGAAACGATACGAAATTAAAAAAAAAAAAAAAAAAAAAAAAAAAAAAAAAAAAAAAAAAAAAAAAAAAAAGTAAGAGAGCAAAGTTGTAGAGAATATTCTCCTCTACAAAATCGGTTATTCAATTTTCGTGTCAGGTGATTGGTTAAGCCGTTATTTTCATTTAAATTTCTAGCTGTCAAAAGACGATCTCAAAGGCCCTCTGTTAGTGTTACTACCGTAACCTAAAGTGGGTCAAAAGTAATTGCGACATAGCCAGCTTATCGGCTGCACTACCAATTAAGTTCCTCATGGTCGCCCGCCTCTTCTACGACTTTGTGTCACGTTTACAATATATAAATCTTAGAGAAAGAGTTAACAGCATCTTACTCTTCAGAACTGCGAGGCTGGGTTTTAAGGAAAGGATAAAACTACTGGTGCTTTCCAGAAAGTAGTAGAGAATTGCGGTGTGCCGTGTGTTTATCTGGAAACAGTGGGCAAGGTATCAGGCTTGTCAGCGGGTGCAGAAGAAACAAACGACGGCGGGAGCAAAGCTGTTGTGGAAACTGCCGGCCGCTGATCCGGCGGGCCCCGCAGCCGATAAGGGCGGGGCTTTGCGGGGCCGCCGCAAACTACCACCGATGGCCGAACCCCCACCCACCCAGCACAGCACAGCCGCGGCTGCCCAAGCCCCCTGCCTGCTGTCGCCGCCTCACGCCAGCGGTAGCCGTTTCCCCAACACTAGACACTGCGTTCTGTAACCAGGAGGCTACAATACGGGGAGACGGTCTTACGCTGAAAAAGTGAAGTCTGCTCCGCCGTATTGCTCAGTCATTGACAAGTGTTCGTATTGCATTCTACATCTACATCTACATGGGATACTGCAAATCACATTTAAGTGCCTGGCAGAGGGTTCATCGAACCACAATTATACTATTTATCTCCCATTCCATTCTCGAATAGCGCGCGGAAAGAAAGAACACCTGAATCTCTCTGTTCGAGCTCTGATTTCTCGTATTTTATTCTGATGATCATTTCTACCTATGTAAATGGGAGTCAACAATATATTTTCGCATTCGGAGGAGAATGTTGGCGATTGGAGTTTCGCAAGTAGCCCACACAGCAGCGATAAGCGCCGTTGTTGTAATGATTCCCATCCCAGATCCTGTATCATTTCCGTAACGCTGTCTCCCCTGTATCGTGACAATACGAAACGAGCTGCCATTCTTTGCACTCTTTCGATGTCCTCCGTCAAACCCACCAAATAAGGATCCCACACTGGGCTGCAATACTCCAAAAATGGACGGACAAGCGTAGTGTATGCAGTTTATTTTGTAGTTCTGTTGCATGTTTTAACGGTTCTGCCAATAAAACGCAGTCTCTAGTTCGTCTTTCCCACGATATTATCTACGCGTTCTTTCCAATTTAAGTCTGAAGTAATAGTAATTCCTAGGTATTTTGTGGGATTTACGGCCTTCACATTTGATTGATTTGTCTTGTAAACAAAGTTTAATCAGTGCCGGTTCAGGGCGGGAGGGGGCGGGGACGGGGGGGGGGGGGGGGGGGCAAGAACGGTGCTGTCGTCCAGGGCGGCAGATTTTTGTTGAGGGCGGAAATTCCTGAGTTTTTATGTACACTACAGGCCATTCAATTGCTATAATAAACAGAAATGCAGATGATAAACGGGTATTAATGGGACAAATATATTATACTAGAACTGACATGTGATTACATTTTCATGCATTTTGGGTGCACAGATCCTGTTCAGTACCCAGAACAATCACCTCTGGGTCTAATAGCGGCCTTGATACGCCTGGGCATTGAGTCCAACACAGCTTGGATGGAGTGTACAGGTACAGATGCCCATGCATCTTCAACATGATACCACAGTTCATCAAGAGTAGTTTGACAAGCCGGTTGCTCGGTCACCATTGACCAGACGTTTTCAGTTGGTGAGAGATCTGGAGAATGTACTGGCCAGGGCAGCAGTCGATCATTTTCCATATCCAGAAAGGCCCGTAAAGGACCTGCAATATTCGGTCGTGCATTATCCTGCTAAAATGCAGTGTTTCACAGGGATCGAATGAAGGGTAGAGCCACGGGTGGCAACACATCTGAAATGTAACGGCAACTGTTCAAAGTGCCGTCGATGCGAACATGAAGTGACCGAGACGTGTAACCAATGGCACCCCATACCATCACACCGGCGAATATGTCAGTGTGGCGATGACGAATCACGCTTCCAATGTGCGTTACCGCGATGACGCCAAATACGGATACGACCATCGTGATGCTGTAAACAGAACCTGGATACATCCGAAAAATGACATTTTGCCATTCGTGAACCCAGGTTCGTCGTTGCGTACATCATCGCAGGCGTTTCTGTCTCTGATTCAGCGTCAAGGGTAACCTCAACCATGGTCTCCGAGCTGATTGTCCATGCTGCTGCAAACGTCGTCGAATTGTTCGTGCAGATGGTTGTTGTCTTGCAAACGTCTACATCTGTTCACTCCGGGATCGAGACGTGGCTGCACGAACCGTTACAGCCATGCGGATAAGATGCCTGTCATCTCGGCTGCTAGTGATACGAGACCGTTGGGATCCAGCACGGCGTTCCGTATTGCACTCCTGAACCCAGCGATTCCATATTCTCCTAACAGCCATTGGATCGTGACCAACGCGAGCAGCAATGTCGCGATACGATAAACCGCAATCGCAACAGGCTACAATCCGACCTTTATGGAAGACGGAAACGTTATGGTACGCATTTCATCACAACAAAGTTTCACCAGGCAACGTCGGTAAACTGATTTTTGTGTATGAGAAATCGGTTGGAAACTTTCATCGGGTCAGCACGTTGTAGGTGTCGCCACCAGCGCAAACCTTGTGTGACTGACCTTAAAAGCTAATCATTTGCATATTACAGCATCTTCTTCCTGTCGTTTTAATTTCGCGTCTGTCGCACGTCATCTTCGTGGTGTATCAATTTTAATGGCCAGGACTGAAGTTCAGATAGGTTAAAGTAAACAAGACAACGAAAAGTGGAACTGTCCTGCATAAATGTAGAAAAGTGTAAATAAGTTTGAAATTCTTACAGATGGAAACACATTGATACAAGCGAAATAATCATGCAAGGTAGAGACAGTGTATTGGGCAGCGTTCGGTCTCTTCCGCGTGACGTCACTGTCGATGCTAAGTAGTGGTAGAAGGGCGATCCGTATTCTTTTTTTTTTTTTTTTTTAATGGGACTTAACTACGGGGTCATCAGTCCCTAAACTTACAAACTACTTATGAACTACTTACGAACTAGGACGGCACAAATATCCATGCCCGAGGGGGGATTCGAACCCCCGACCGTTGTGGCCGTGCAGACCGTGACTGGAGCGCCTTAGTCTCCTCGGCTACCGCGGCCGGCCCGTATTCTTTCATTCGACTACGGCGCTGTTTCGTTTAAAAAACATTAATTTAAGAAAACAGTTGCAATATAAGCATAAACACAAAGGAACAGAATTTTACTATTTACACGACCAGAAAACTATTACACTGATTTCTAGTTATGAAAACTGTAAAACTGTAGTTTACGGTCCCCTTAACATATATTGTATTCTCTTACTTTCGCTCAAAAAGATGTTCCACTCGTCACACGTACAACACCAATGGTTGATGGCTCGCACCCATGACGGTATAAACATCTCTGTACCAAGTGGTTTCGCGGAACTTGTTCTTTACACAACAATTAGTCAAGTGAGCAGAGAAAGTGAAGAGATTTTAGTTTTATGCTCTGCCGCTGAACAAAATTAATCTTGGAGGACATACTATTTTTTGGAGTTATGGCTTAAAATGTAAATGTAACACTGACCCTGCTTTGATCTTAGAAACATATCACGACAGAGAGACTCATGAGTATAATATATGGAAATAAGAGGTAACATATGAATAAAGCTGACAAAGTCAAAAAAATGCGGGAGGGGGGGGGGGGGTGGCGTTAGCAATTTTTGCACTGGGCGGCAAAATCCCTTAGGCCGGCCCTGTCTTTAATTTCCCATAAAACAGGAATAAAGCGTTCCGCTGTTTTGCGATGATATACCGTACCCCATGGAAGTGGACAGAGATTTGGCGTTAAACGCTGAAGTTGTCCAGTGGCTAATGGAGAGTATTTGTACAGGGAAGTGTGTTATTCAAATGTATATACTTTGCGCTGTCAACTCCATGCATCAGCCCTAAGAGGACAACTTTTGCCCAAGGTTTTCACGTACAAAGAGTTTTATACAAGTCATATTTTCACTTTACAGCGTAGTGCACGCTGTTGTGAAACTTCTTGGCGGGTTAAAACTGTGTGGCGGAATTGCTATTCGAACCTGGGACCTTTGCCTTTCACGGGCAAGCGCCCTATGGACTGAGCTATCCCGGCACGTTGCAAGTTTTAATCCGCCAGAAATTTTCAGTATTCTACGACTCCCAAGTATGGCGGACAGGCTTCATTTGATGTCTCTGTTCGACGTTGGTAAACCACCTCCCCTTTATGTTAACCTCCTTCGTTGTAACAAACATTCTAGCAGGGTTTTGGCCTCACAAGGGAACATCATAAACTCGACCTCATATTTTCGTGAGAAAAAAATACATGAGCTAGATATCAACCCCAGAAATAGATACCAAGTGAAAATATGGGCCATTATTCAGATACTAGGCAGTTACGGCCTCCTCATAGTACAGCTTTTGAACATTAGCGCGCTCGGGTTGTTCCTCACTCGGCCCAATTCACTGCGGTCTCTTAATTCCCGAACGTCTAGTACTGTGAGCAGTCTAGTAAGAGGTTTGTGTTCGCGATGTCAATTAACCCACAGGCTGTCGTGCAACACGTCTAGGAGCGGCATGGAATGATGACTAATCTGAAACTATTAAATGTCAAAGAATTAGAGCTCCTTCAAGTCGTCACCATTAAGCATAATCATTTGCAGTTATTAGACGTACTATACACGGTAAAAGAAAATACATGGCGGTTTCTTTATGCTTTTCCTTATATTTTTCAACTGCGTTGCAGATATCATAGACGTGCTGGATACAGAAGAAAATAGCGGATTGGCGTTCGGTACAGATTTACAAGTGGATGACGTCGACGATAATGACGCTGCCATTTCACCACCGTAAGATTCGTCGAACACTTTCATTGCTTCGACGGAGATTAGGAGTGGAATTGAGTTCATCAGTACTGGTGAAAGCTGCTTTGATGATTTTAAATCGTCAAATACCAGTTTGCCCGTTTCCGTAACAGAAGAATATATGCAACGAGCCATTTGCGTTTTATACAGCGCGTAACAACTGCAGTGGAAACGAATGAGACGATTTTTCAACAAGCAATGCAACGAAATTTAATTTTCAATACCTTTTATGCGCATCATTTTGTTATATGTAAAGCTGACACTATTGAAGTGGAGTAAACTTGAAAGTGTTACATTACATATGTTTCATTTTTATCTTATTTCCTCCTTTACTTCCGTAGCTCTTTAAATTTCACATTTCGAGGGACTCGCTGTTGTCCCTTCATTGCACTGCACTTCGTGTTGGGGCATTAAGCGGCCGCAGTGAAGCGGGCAAAGTGAGGGACAACCCGAGCGCGCGAATGTTTAAAAGCTCTACTCTGAGGAGGCCGTAACTGCGTAGAATCTGAATAATGGCCCAAATTTTCACGCCATAACGATTTCTGGAGTTGATATCTTGCCCAAGTATTTTTTTTCTCAAGAAAATATGAGGTCGAGTCGATGATGTTCCCATGTCAGACGTACATTTACTAGACTAGAAGAGTGATGCCACCAACTTATTGTCCAAACGCCAAAACGTTTTTATACTCTACTTACACGACTTTCTAAAGTGAAATGGCGTGATCTTTTTGAACACATGAATAGTAGAATGGATTATGAGACGAATGTCGAGTAACAACTGCACACGATAAAGCAGATTGCAGCTTACGTAAGAACACTCAGATTAATAAATCAATTATTATCAACGACAAATTGTACACCCTACATAGAAGATCACTTTTATAATTACTTTATTCCGATTTATTATAACAGTTTTACCACTGCAACAGGCGTTCTTTACACGCCTAATAGAGTGCTAATATGGCGGTGAGCGGAAATATCTGGCTTAATTTGTCATCAATAATACGGCACATCGTATTGCCACTTTAGTTAAAGTACGTCTGTCGTTTTGGCAGCGATTTTCACTTGAAATGTGGTTTTCATACAATGTTCAGACAAAATTTACTAGAGTGGCAGTTCTTTTTTAACTCTGTAATAAATATGGCTGAAAACGCCTGGGGCCGTAGATTGATTTCATCGCATATTGATTTAGTGGCAAGTTGACTCGTCAAAAACTAAATACAGATCAAGTATGAATACAGAAAGAAACTGTAAAAAATTGTAAACATTGAGCTGTTCAACCGCATGATGTGCAACATGAAGGAAGCGTCCAAAGCCATGTCGTCTTCATTCTGTGGTCGTGGTGTTGGTCTACGAGGCTGGAGATCAGTGTTCAACATTCCTCTTAATGCATATTTTTATTCATAGTTTTTGTTTTCCACAATTTATTAACTGTCCATGTGTTGTTTGACATAGCTGTGTCTATGTTGTGATGTAAAGTCCGTACCGCACAAGTGTTCTATTAGCAGTCGAAAGGTAATGGTTTTTGAAGGGAGCCGCAAACGCTTCATTGGAAGACGACAGTCGAATCCTCCACTGGAAAACACGTCTAATTATACTCAAGATTTGTAACAGTATCTATGTCTTGGCTAGGAAACGCTTATCGGCGCTCTTAGCTTGTACGCCTGGTGAGTGAGTATGATATGCCTCCTTGTCTGATTTATGCGTTGGTGGTCAAATTAGTGCAACCAATGAACGCAACAGTTCCACAGTCCCACACATTTCCCTGTTCGATGTCAAATGTTTTGAATTTTTGACATGTACACCATAGAATTCGCATATATCCAAGCTAATCAGAACACGTTCCGGAATTTCGGAGAGCGAAGTTACTTATGTTTATTACTTATTGTTTTCATTTCGGCGAGAGGTCTCGTCTACTATCACCATCATCACATTTACTTGAACGGGTAATACATACTTACCAAATAACCTATGTACAATATGACAACCTACAAGGCTAAAGGAAGAGAACAGAGGTATCAACGACCGAACGGACAGTTGACAATTTCGTGAAAATTTTTGTGAAAAACCACCACAGTACCACGATTCCACGGCTGTAGCACTGCGTTCGATGCAGCATATCTACCACTTCGATCATTAACTGTTCTAGTTTTTCTCTTATGTTTTACAGTTCGGTACAATTTCTTTCTGTTTTCGTGCTTGATCTGTGTTTAGTTTTAAATTGGCTGTCCGCTGCGACATCTTACAACTAAAGCTGAATGGGGTACGGTGGGGAGTTTCACTTGTTATGGATGAGCACAGCTATGTCAAAGCTTCAGATGAGGCAACACTCCTGATAACATCAGTAATACTCGTGAAATATAACCCCTCCCCGTTTTAACGTAGTTAAAGGAATAAAAGTATTTTTATAATTGGAAAATGTAACCAACATGTTTTCAGGGGCTAAGCTGCCATGTCCTTCAACTACTGATATAGAACACTTATTTTTGAACGAGAGAAGTGGTAATAAAACACAGTTCAAAACCTCACATGCTCGCCGCGGTGGAGTAGCCGAGCGGTCTGCCGGGCGCCGTGGCTCAGCGCGCCCGGTCAGAGGGCTGGAACGCCCTCTGTAATAAAAAAGCTGAGCCAACAACACATCGAACAAGAACGAACAAACACGAACAGCGTCCGCAACGGACAGAACTACCCATAGAGAAAACTGGTGGTCGCAACTAAAAAATAAATAAATAAATAAGAGCGGTCTAAAGCACCTCGCTCCGGAGCGCGCAGTTGCTCGCCGTGGAGGTTCGAGTCCTCCCTGGGGCATGGGTGTGTGTGTGTGTGTGTTTGTCCTTAGGTTAGTTTACCTAGGTTTAAGTAGTTTGTAAGCTACGGACTGATGACCACGCAGTATGGTCCGGTGGATTTACAGACATTTGAACTTACATGCTCCTCTTGTGTGAACTGTTTATTATTTACGTTTATTGACATACACGGCTACTCTCGAGATAAATCTTCAGAAAAGATTGCTTCACAGGAAAATTTATATTAGGAATAACAAGTTCCTCCTTTTTGGCACTAGTCTGATTTTTTAAAATCTACTTCGATCGCTTTCAACTACCTTGCTGCAAAATACAAAGATCCAAAAACATGTTACATCACCACTGTTTTAGGCATTCATGATGCTTTACATAAAAATGGAATAGAGGTACATAAAAATAACGTTTCAATTCTTTTATTGCTCAGGAGAAAGGAAATTGTGAAGTAGAAGTTAGTGTGTTGGTTTAAAATCGTAGAGGTAAACCGAGGAACGAATACAGTAAGCAGATTTAAAAGGATGTAGGTTGCCGTTCGTATTCTTATATGAAGAGGCTTGCATAGGACAGAGTAGCGTGGATAGCTGCATTAAACCAGTCTGCGTGAGCCGTGTCGGCTCGTTCTGATCCATTTTCGGTTAATTAATTGGCGGGCATCGTTTCCATTTCTTTTCTTCTTGCACGTATGCCTGGAAGGATGTAGATTTTCCTTTCGTATTTCTCAATACAAATGTTGGTATACTATATTCTGCAGTTCCAGAAGAACCTCTTTTACTTTCTAGAAGATTCGGAACAAAACGCCCTACTCACTATCCTAGAACAGCTCCCATACATGTACCTCACGGTCAAATTCTAAAGAAGAACGAAGTTTAACTGTAAAGAATATGTCGGCTTGTCTAGGATGTGAGATTCGTATGTTTACATACATTGAAAGTGCTGTTGCTACTGTTATTGAACAGATTCAGACAATCAATATCGGAAAAATTAATTGGTTTTAATTTGTTAGAGAAATCACGTTCTCAAGATTGTTTGGTTACATTTTAAACACTTATAATTAAGAAATTTAGCAAATCCAAAAAAAAAAAAAAAATATGTAGACCTACATTGCTTCAGTCCAAATATTAAATAATAGGAAACATGTTGATAAATTACAGCTTATGGTGACAATACATACTACTAAAACAAAAATCTTCCCTAGATTAGCAATGTTTATACTAGTAAGAAAATTTAAGTAGATTCTTTTGTTGGGAGAATGAGGATTACAGATAAACGAGTTGTCTTTAAAAAATATAACTATAGAAAACGCTATGTACTTGTAACAAAAACAGTAGTTGTATGCTATTTCTGTAAATACCATTAGGCAATTACCTTTAGATTACAGAGGCTTCTATTTCGTTAATACACAGTATCTGTAAAAAATATTTCACTTGAAAACTTAAACTGTGTATTAGGAACTTTGCCGTTCAGAGTTACTTGTGATTTGATTCAACCAGTGCCACCTATAGGGCACTGGCTTGAGACCCTTGCCACTGAGGGGCGCAGCTTTAGACCGGTGGGCGGGGACTAAGCCGATGATTTTCGCAGGATTTAAGCTCAAGTGTTAACACCATGTATCCTGCAGGGCTGTCCATAAATCAGTAAGAGCACGATGAGGTGGAGGTCTCTTCTGAACAGCACGTCCGTCGGAATGCACAGTGGACCTGAATGGATGAAGATGTTCAAATGTTAGTAGAGTCTATGGGACTTAACTACGGGGTCATCAGTCCTTAAACTTACAAACTACTTATGAACTAGCTACAACTAAGGACGGCACAAATATCCATGCCCGAGGGGGGATTCGAACCCCCGACCGTAGGGGCCGTGCAGACCGTGCCTGAAGCGCCTCAGTCTCCTCGGCGGATGAAGATGATTAGCCAGGAAGCGTACTTTGTGTACCTAAACTATCACGGTTTCCGTATCGCGCCAACCACACACCTCGCACTGTTACAGTGTCCATCAATTTGAACAGTCCCTTACTAACATACAGGGTCCATGGATTATTGAGGTTGTCTTCATGCCCGTACAGTTGGAGGCAAAACACGTCAGACCAGGCAACATGCTTTCTCGCCCAGGCGAGGCATAAAGATTTGTGTTGTGCAGGTTGCAAGGGTACACGTTGGCCCCTCAGCTCCGAAAGCCCGTATTCATAATTTTTCGTTGAATGGTTCGACCCCTTACAACTGATGATTATCCAGCATTGAAATACACAGCAGTTTGCGCTAGGATTCTCTGAAGTGGTCGTCTTGCAGGATGTTCATACGTCCGCATCGATGTCGGAGATTTGATGTTTTAACAGATTCCAGATGTTCACGGTACACTCATGAAATGGTCGTACGGAAAAATTCGCTCCTCATTGCTACCTCGAAGATACTGTGTCCCATCTCCCGTGCGTCGCCTATAATACTACGTTAAAACTTATAAGCAGTATCCGATGTAAAGTCTGTGCCAGACACTTATTATCTTATGAATGTGTTGCCGGCCGCAGTTACGAGTTTCTTTTCCGCTCTTCGGTGTACATTCTTTTGTCAGTTAAACTGATCGCCAATCAATATTTTATTCTGCTGTTCTTACAATACTGTTGTCTTTGTTGATAGGATCGGTCATAACCATTCTTTCTCCTGTCCGTACTTCTACAGTTGACGCATTCCATTTTCCGAACTGTTTTCTTCGTAAAATTTCCAATTACTGCATGGCCTTCTAGGTACGGAACTACTTCCTTCGCTACAACATCCATTTACTGTGTCAAACCGCACATCATTTTCATTACTAATGTTTTATTGCGGTCGTGTCTGTATTCACTATTATTGGTACTGATCGGTTCTTATTATTGCGATACCAGAAAACAACTTTACGTATTTATCTCGGTAATGTCATTCTATCGCATTTTAGTAAGCTGATACAACTTTGAACTTTTCTGTGCAGCACATGAAACAAAGGATGTTATGTTCCAATAACTTCCAAGTGTTTAACTTAATTTGAACAGTTTATCAGAGGACGTACTCGTAGAAGTTCCTCCGCCTGATTGGAACCCTATATTATTGAAATGTTCCTAATGTATTTCGCTTTTCTTAATGTGTGACCATGTCTCGGCTCCAAATATACTCAAAACATTGGGTTATCTATGTGGTGTTAACTGCGTTGTTCCTTTGGAGGAGTTACGATCTGAATTTCGGTTTAGTTTTGATACAATAATACTTCCATTATATTTGTAATAATTTTGTGCATATCTTCTTTATGAAAGATTCATTTATGTTCTACAAACAAACATATTAAATAGTTTATGTTGCAACTTCCTTGCTCTAGAATGTTCTAGAAATTCAAGAGATGTATTAATACGCGCGAATCGGCGCGAACAGTTTCACTCTAAGTCTTCAAAATGTCTTAGAATTGTTGTCAGTCTTACTTTAGTCTTCAGTCAGTCTACAATATGTTTTAGAAGAGTTTGTTATAAGTCATGGTACAGTCATTTATTGCTTCGTTAAGGATGTCAATTTCTATTTGTGTGCTTCCTCAAAAATGCAAATACATCAAGATATTACATGAAACGTGACATGTTGGAAATTCCATAGACATAGAAGAACCCGTCCTTTTGATGATAATGTACAGGCAGGCCAGTTACTGGAGCTACCACTGAACGACCAACAAAAGGTGATGTATGACATATTTTTATCAAACATAGTTTTATTAAACACCTTGTAGAGTGCGTATAAGCAGATCAGTTGTTCTGCAATTTGATACATCACAAGAAAACACCTTCCCAACATAATTTTACAATTTAAGTGATGAAAACATCCTCCTCTTTTCTTCCTGATTAAAATAGTTTTGTTTGTGTGAGTGGGATGATATTTTAATTACATTTTGAGATAGTTAATTACTTTTAGGGATTCAAGCTTCAGATTGCTGTCTCTAGTTTTGACTAGACTGAATCATCTGTAAAATTTACCGATCAGTATCATCTTTTATAATCTCTCCTATAGTTCGTTATGTAAAAGTGTTATATTTGCCGTAACTCATTTGTGCTGATGGACTGAAAATAGTATTGAGGCACTTACGGTAATTTCAAATATTTTATGCGTTGCCTAGTATTTTACCTAACATGTATTACCTGCAGTTAAAACCGTGTTCAAATTACTTTCGATAATTAAACGAAGTCAAGTGTTTGTTATGTCTCAAATATGAAAAATCACTTAATTTGAAATCTTACAGTAATGCTTCAGCCACAGATATAAGTGTAAAACAACAACGTATTATTTGAGACAAACAATTTGATATGTAATGCGGAGTGATTTATCATCTTGCTGATAAAGTTTTCTAGACATCTTTAAATATTGTTAAATTTGTCATTCATAATTGGTGTGGGACATAATTTATTCGAAACTCTGTCGTGTGGTACATCAAGCAGTATATACGGATTGATAATGTATGAAATAAATGATGATACACTGTTTTGACAAACTATAATCCTATAGCTACATTATTATAGAATATGAATATTTTAATCGTCCTGCTGAAACCATACAGACAGTGTGATGAAAGCTCGGCGAGTGTGAGTAGAAAAAACCTATCATATCACGCAGACTCAGTAGACATTATTATGAAAATATCAGTTTTATTCAATGAAGTCTAACTGCAGATTGCCAGTGTTAAAATGTAAATGAAGTACGGAGTCTCTCGGTATTCACTACTAAGAGCAGCTGGTCACGATCACCAGCTATTAAAAACGGATAAATGTAAAGCAGTGGTAATCAATTTTTATTGTAATGTATGCACGTCCGACCTATTTGAAAGTCCTGACGATTAGCTGCAGAGAAAATCCCCAACGGTAGCATGGGTCGCTTAAAACTTCAAAGATGAGCCTAAACGTTATGACCGCTTGCTTAATAGTCTGTGGTCCGTTATTGGTACGCAGTACAATAGCGATTCTGTGTGACGTGAATAGCTTTCTTCGAGTTCCGAGATGGGGTTTGGATTTAAAACACCATATCGCTTTCTTGCGGTTTCCTAGTCCATCTACAAATTTCCAGAGATGTTTTTGAAGAGCTGAAAGACGTAACAATTTTTGTGTGAATTGACTCAGTTTTTTGTAAGGATAATTTGTTTAAAATGGAGGAAAAAATCGGGACAGCAGAAGTTTTGTCACACAAAATTAAATGTGGAAATAAATGAATCAGCTGAAACTAGTATATTGCAACGTGATGTCGTAACAGTTATAATTTCAAACACTGAATTCGGTTATTCATAAATACTGTTCATTTCATTAACGAATGTAGGGGGTATGGCATCTATACTGAGCGCAGACGTCAGTTGAACCTATCCGCCACCTTGGCGAATCATAAAATACTATTTCTATGTTAAAACTCTGCACTAAAACTAATTTCTTAGGTTTGCTACAATTTGTGCACACTTTTGTGTGTATTCAGAATCAGACATTTGAAATTGATATACTGACACCATTTCTTATCATCGAGCGTGGTGTACATCACAGAAAAGTAGCTTATCGATTTATTTCTGTTTTAAATGAAATTAAAAAGCAGCACGGCAATAGAAATACTTCTCCAAGACTCATCAAAACAGCGGGGGCAGCTTTCACCAATTCAGCGTAAGGGGAATTCTCCGTTTTCTAATCTTCTTGATTGAATAGATGTATGTTTGTCGAGTTGACACTAAAAATGTATTATCATTGGTAAGTTTTTAAGGTTTGTCCTATAAATTACTTTCGTAAATCACTTCACGTCTATTGGTCTTTCGTATTTCAAACATCTGTACCTGTGTCTAAAAACATATACATTCTTTACCGTTGCGCAGTTTTCACAGCTTCTGTTTAGCTTACCAAGAACAAACTTCAGGATTTTTTAAAATTCATTCGGACTTGAGATCCACAAGGACGTAACCGAGTTTGTGGATAAGCATATACGTAAGACCAACTCCAGCCATTGTCTTGTGTGAAAATGACAAGCGAAAATTGCACCATCTGGCTCACACTGAGTTACAACTTGAATGTGGATTGTAGCATTTAGGTAGACTAGTTGAAAGCTATAAATTGTGTTGTTGTTCATTGCATGACGATACCTTGAACGTAATGTGAAATAAATTTAAATACCTTCAAAATTGGAATTATAGGTATGAGAGCTTTAGGCAGCTTTTTCTTAATTTCTTTGCGGTATAAACAGGCTTCGAAAAAAAACTGAAGAAAAATTCGTTGTGTATTGTAAATTATGAGACCTCGAAGAAAATAAAACTATATTTAAATGATTTCATTCGTATACGCTTCATGGATCCATCCATTCCTGTATGTTATACTGTGTTGAGTGTACATAACTGTAATCGAATTACGTATTTTGTAATGTCATGTTCAAACTCCATGAACAAGAATTGGCCGGGTTGGGATGGATTACGTTGCTCAACGATACATATGGCCGAACCATAGACGCAATTACACCAGAGTGGCTTCAATAGATATGTAAGACAAATATGTGTTTCCTGAAGAAAGGCAGCAATTAATTCAGGCCTTGTAACACCAGCCAACTTGGCATTGCCATACACTAATAAAGGATGAAAGTAAGGGGAAGTTGCACGCGAGTATTTTCCCGAGAACATGCAGCTCTACTGTATTTGAAAAATATGTCCCGGTAAAATCGGATCACTTGATATGACCTACTCAGGTGGTTTGCTTCATGAAAATAACAAAAAATAAAATAAATAAATAAAAAAGTTCAGAAAGTGGAATGTTATATCGCTGGATCCGGGGCGTAGATAATTTATTCGTCTATGTGTGTGTGTGTGGGGAGGGGGGTTGGGATGGTATGTTTCTTTTCTTTTGGAGAAGGGTGTTCTTCAGTTCCCAAGTACAAGAAGTTCATACAGATCAATATTCAGTGCATCTGGAGCTGAGGCAAGAAGCTGTTTCAAAGTTGCATTGTGAGTAACTCATAAATCCTTCTCGTCCCTTCCCCCACCCCACTTGTGAGTTTATGGGTGTGTGGCTGCTAGTTTAGAAAATGTTTGAAAAGTCAGAAGGATAGTCTAGAGTTATACGCACGGGGGTTTAAGTCTCTTTGGTAGAAGGATGATCACGGATTCTGGTTAGGTGAGTAAAGGATAAAAATGTCATATCAGAAGGGCAAAATGCAGGAGTGGTTGTAAAATTTTTTTAAAAGTTGGTAAATCTATCGGACTCAACTGCTGGGTTATTATTCCGTAGCTTACAAACTACTTAAACTAACCTAAAAACAACACAAACATCCTTGCCCGAGAAGGGACTCGAACCCCAGATGGCGGGGATGCCGGACTTTTGCCACGCCGCACTTTTGCCACGCCTGACCCTTCGCCAGGTAGTCGGATTAGCGGCCCCTCAGGCAAAGGGACGCCCTTCCCCGTACTCCTGCTGTCTGCTTCCAAACCTCCGTCTCCGATCTCACACGATACAGCCAAAACGAAAGAGATATTTTTCTTTGACATCTCGCCGAAATGTACAACTTCTTTCCAATATCCTGAAATCTAAAGATTTATAACTATTGGGAAACTAAAACAAAACCGACGTATATTTCAGTGTATAATTAGTTCTTCCATCACAAATATGGATCCATTCTCCCTCCATCTATACGGTAGCTTTCTTGCACACTTACTGATTGCGATATAAACATTCAATCGCTATGGAAGGAAAACGGAACGACAAAGATAATTCGAATGTTCGCTGATCTTTCAAGATGATCACTGGTTTTGTACATATTTTAAATGCTTCAACTGCATTAAAAAATAGAGTGAAAAGAAGAACGACACAATTCATAACTTTACTCTCTTGCGGCGAAACATTAATTAATAAAGTGTATTGGGACAATGTTCAAAACAATGAAAGAAAATACATTTACAAAATAGAGATAAGAGCGTCTATTTTTGACAGGTCACCTAAAGTCGACATACAATTTTAAAATATTTGAAATAAGGAAATGAAGGAATATAGAATGTTATTCTTGTAACGTAGACTGTTGTTCTACATTGTTTAGCTCTGGTATTTACTGAGTAGCAGAGGAAGCACCCTAGTTTTTTAAGGGAAAGCCATAATTCCTATGATCTGCACTATAAAAGAAAAAAAAAGCACAAAAGGAAATAGTAATGTAATTCCTGTACTAGGTCACAAGCGAAACTGAAGTCGATAGTTCGTATGAGTTAGTATGAGCAGATGTACTCGACAACCGGCATAAATAAATAACAGACTCCGTTTACCGACCCCCGCACTCTCATGATGCAGCCGCCGAACAGTTTATGGAAAACCTGAATCTTATTACAAATAGGTACGCTACTCATATAATTATATTTGGCAGTGACTTAAATCTACCATCCGTATGTTGACAGAACTACACCTTCAGATAGGGCGGGAGATACAACTTCCGAAATTGTTCTAAATGCTTTTTATTATTATTTTGAACAATTAGTTCACGAACCCATTGAAACTTTAAATGGTTTCGAAAACACACTTGTGCTCTTAGTCACAAATACTCCTGGGATCACGACGGATACAGGCATAAGTGAACACAAAATTGTATCAAGCTCAAATCCGTAACAAAGATATTTACCAAAACTAAACGCTAAATACGTCTATTAAAAAAAGAAGAAAAGAAACATATTCGGTTGTCATATTACTAAGAGACAGTCTCCAGTTTTTCTAAATTATCTATGTAAGTGAAAACCATATGTGGCTTACATTCAAAGAAATAGTATCAACGGCGCTGGAGGAATTCCTACCAAGTAAATTAATAAGAGACTAAACTGGTCCCCTGTGGTACACATAACAGAACAGAAAGCTTTTGCATAAAATTTAGACGAATGCAAAATCCCCAAATTTGCCAAAGTTTTACTAAAGTTCGAAATTTAGCGCGGCCTTCAATGCGACACTCATTTAATAGTTTTCACAACGAAACTCTTTGTAGAAATGTGGCGGAAAATCCAAAGAGATTTTGTCATATGTTATCTACACCCGCGGAAAGACTAAGTGAATGCCTTTATTGCACGATAGTGACGGTAATATTACTGATGACAGTACCACTAAAGCGGAGTTATTAAATGCAGTTTTGCGAAATTCTGTCACCAAAGGAGACGAAATAAATATTCCACCATTCGAAAAGAGAACTGCTGCAAACATAACATATAAGTAGATACCCTGGTAACGGCAAGCAAATAATTCTATCAAATATGTGATGTTGCAGACGAAATGATCAAATATATTTTCAAAACGTTTATAATGGATAAGAAAAATGAGTCTTATATTTAGCATTATAAGGATGTGTGAGAGGTAAAAATCGTAGAGGGAGACAGAGGGACGAATACAGTATGCAGATTCAAAAGGATGTAGGTTGCCGTACGTATTCTCAGATGAAGAGGCTTGCACAGGACAGGGTAGCGTGGAGCGCTGCATCAAACCAGTCTGCGGGATGAAGACCACAACAACAACAACATTTGTTTATGACATTCTTTTGTAACAATTATTTTTGAACACTAAGTTCGTTGCCTTGTTTCAATAGCTTTTACTGGCCTGATTAAAGATAATAATATGGTGAGAAACTTTAAATTTTAAGGACTACAGCTAAATGTACTTCATGAGATCTGCATCTACTGTAAATTTATTTCTATCCTTGTCTAAGTTGGAGATATGGCAATTATTTCAACACTATAGCTGCCGAACTAGTCAACCTTAGGAGCAGATCTGTTTTAGGGTGTCTCTTTTAGGTGCATTTCCGAAGTTCAGATTCTTTTTAAAACCGAAAGTGTACCTTATCAGTATAACAAAAATGAGATTTTTAAAAGCTAGTTGCGGCTCTGAAGTTACAGGAAATAATTTTAGAACTCACAATCTTTGATGGTATGACCATTATATTACAAGGTAGAAAAAATTTCTCTTAACATGTAAACTATGGGAGCTTTTACTTATGTAGGAAATTGCAAATTGAAAAGTGGTAGAAGTAACTATGAATTCTGGTTGCAGGAGGATCATTTGAATGATGTTTAATGTATTTGCTTCGTTGAGTCAAATTGCACTGCCATGCTAGTGAACGAACTGGGACCAGCTAGTTTCATCAAGTTATTTAAGGGTACTGAGGTCTGATACACTCTTTTTATTTTTACAACTAATAAAGGTATCTTCGTTAGGTGGTCCTCACAGATGTTCTCTACGTTCAATACGTCTCCGTTCTTCGAAAGCAGCGTTTCCTTGCAATGATTCTATTTTCGGTGTAAACACCTGGTAGAATTTTGCACAGAACACAATTATATCAGCAGTAACATGTAATCCTTCCCTTGTAACCGGCTAACCAATTACATTTTCGATTGTGCCTGTGTTTCGTCTATTAGAACAATGAAGGCAGTCATTTCCGAAGAAAATATACTACGGAATTAGGTGGGGAGACGTGTAAAACTAGTCGTCTTAGAGGACAAATTATTTCATACATTTTTCCTCACTATTTAATGTTTATTGAAGTCACGCAATGCAATCACAGGCGTACAGTATGACACTGAAATGCGCAGTTGGAAACATGGACTGAATAGTTGCGGAATATCAAATGTCTGATGATGGCCTAATTAGCCGAAAATCGATTCACAAAGTAAACAAACCCGTAGAACAAACAAAAAATTGTGTATTTTAATTTACATAATATCAAATGAGGTCGGCTGCCCAATTGGACAGTATGGGTTCACTTCTTCTCAGCTTAAAACAATTAACAGCAACAAAAATGATTACTCATTAGAATGTGTAGTAACAGAGATAATTTAGAAATATAAAGAGTTAGCGACACACGGACCAAAACGTACTCAATGATCCTCGTGATAGTATTAAAGAATATTTCGGCGTGGAAGAAGTCAATGATTCCTGATGCAACGCCGAACTTAATTGATTGTGAACATTTCCAATTATTTTTTTATCTGTATTAGTGAAAATCGATAGTTTGATTCATTAGTCTCCTGTTCTTCACAATACAGATGACAATAATTATCCATTTCCTCAGTTTTTGTTTACTGACTATAAAACCATTTTATCGCGTGAAATAAACACAGGCAGTCTGAAATGTTCAAAAGTTTGTAAACCTATTGGACCAAACTGCTATGGTCATAATGTGACATTACAGATACGTGGGGAAGCTGATTGTTTCCATGTGAAAGGCGGGTTTTGTAAGGCTGTTGGGATACCCGGCAGGCCGGTAAACTGTTTGGACCTAGTGAATGGAATACAGGTAGTTAGGAATTTCCTATTCTTCTCGGAAACCGGAAACGTCGCTCTTGGCTGAGCGAGGGCGGCTCTCTCAGATTGCAGTTGAAATACAATATAGCCACACACATTATTCTAAAAATCCATATAAAATCAGGGAATGATCACACGGCAAATATAATTATATGAATGGATTAAGGAGACTTGGGAGAATCAAATGCCGTAATTACGATTTCAATATCCCTTACAGATAAAAAGCCGACAAATTTCAGTACTATAATAATAATATTATAAGACTTACATTTACAATTATTGATACGTGCAGTTTACGAGTAACTCATTTAGAAGCAAATGGGCAGCATTACACCACGCTATCTTAAAAGACGTACCATGTTATTTCTATTCTTTCGAAAACTTTGTTTTACTCTCTTGTTCTGCTTTACGTTGAGGTAGTAATATTGTCGTATCAGAGCACAGATTCCACCACAGAAACACAAAACGTGAACCCAGCAAAGTGCATTACATTTATATGTGTATTTTATTATATTTAATATTATTCTTAACAACGTTCGTTTTATGTTGTAGACTGCCACTTAAATATTTGATGGCCGACTAAGAATAGTAGATATGCAGCAGATAATTTGTACATAAACAATTATATGTATTTATGGACAAGAATTGAATATATTTCCATAAAAAGCCATGATCAATTAAATATTAATTATGTAACTATATTTCGAAAGCGGCAGTATATTTGAAGAATGAGAGGCCACGCTTAATATCTACCTGAGGAAAGAGCTTGTCTCAACCGATTTTAGTATTGTTAAATATATATTTGTTTGTTAAATGTAAACAACATTTGTAGGGAGGTGGTCAAAGCATTTAATTCTGTGGTATTCAAATGTATAATATTTTGGAAGGGAAATTTTTTAAGATGACGCGTTAGGATGCGCGGAAGAATACAATTTAGGGAGCAGGGGAAGGGACTCGTAGCTTGGACATGGTGGTGAAAGGTTGTAACGCTGGGCGGTCTGAAGCAGTGGCGTAGCTATCATAGGGCTAGGCGGGGCATTGGCCCGGGGCCCCCAAGCTCTAGGGGCCCGTCGGCCTCCGTGAGAGATGTTCGAAAAAAGTTACAGAAGAGCGCGAATTTTTTATTTTACTTCTTTACTCTCCCATCCTAGCGTCCATCACCTGTCTTCCCCTCAAACCAAGTTTCCCACAGTAGCCGCACTGGGCCACCGGGTGGCGGAACACTGCTTCTAATGCGGCCTTCACACGATGCCACTCCTGAAGGATCGCGCGCCTCCGAATACTGTATAAATAATATATTTAGAAGTGTACAGTTCGATTATCCGAATAATCGGTTTTCCGAACATCTATGTCCTCCAGTTACTTCGGATAATCGACATCCTTTGTATATAATATTTTAGTTGAACGAAGGAGTTTCCACTTTTAACTTTTTTGAACCCTGACCAACAAATCTCAAACGCACCAAGAGAAATCAAAAAATTATTCCCACCTCAGAATATAAACATAACAAAGTCGATTGCTTGTCCGCTAAGACATGGACCCTGCCACCGTTAGCGTGCTGTCGGTTGAAGTCAGAGTTGCCATTGCTGCCAATCTTTGCGAAATAACTGTCAATGGCGCTGAATTACTAGCAGTGTGTCTGAGATTACACGACGTGACCACATTTGAAGTATCTACAATTTATTACTACAGATTGGTGTTATTATGGTAACTCTACTGTTTGTGTAGTGAATTTCCCCAAGGGAGTGCTCCTTAATCATAGATCCCAATGAAGTGCTGTAAGCAACTGCACTCTGAAATTCGAGCAAGAAGAAAAGAAAATATGGTTACTTTGTCACAATAGTGAATTGAGCATTCATGACGCTGCCCTCTATTATAATGTGACGATAATAACCGAAGAAGTCGACTTACTTTGACCTATTACGTTTTCCTGGCCAGACACTAACGTATGCTTTATGAGGCCTGGTAGGGTACGGCATCGTACTTTTTGCTGAAACCACCCTAACGAATATTTCTCCTATTTTCCTTCTTTGATTGGACCATCAACGAAATTACGTTGATCGATACGGAGCAATGAGCTAAGGCTGTGGTCATAGTGGCTCCGATATCGGTGCGTTTTACCGACGACAGACATCGGCGGAAAACGGCCGATCGTTTCAAATCAGTGCTCCACTATGGGCACGGTCACAGTGTAGCCGATCTCATCGCCCGACCATAGAGACTTCGGACGATAGTCGGTGAAATTCAAATCAGTTTGTTCGGAGACTATGGTCTGATATTACAGTTTATTGGAAACTCCAAGTTAGTTAAATCCTTTGTCAGAAATTTTAGGCGTAAATTATAATCTAAAAAATGTGTTCAGTTCGGGATTGTGGCATATCTTAATGTTTTTATAGTGGCTCTCTTACGTTGTTTTGCACTGTGATAATCGGGTGTTAGCTGTCCACATCCTTACTGGTTCTTGCGTTCTTTAACAAGGTGATGAGTCTGTTCTATGAAGTGACCTACAAATGTGGTGCAGGCCTACGTGTGCATCCCCTGTTCAGTGGTTTTTGTGTTCAATATTATTCTTAATTTCACACTTGTCTTTCACAAATATATTGAATGACAGTCATTTAAGTTCAGTGTACCGTAACTTCATTTCGTTCATCATAATCGGATGTTTCTGGAATGCCTATAACTGTGTTTATCATGAATTTAAATACTGAAAATCTGTATCCATTATGTATTTTTATGCTCAGCACAACGCATTTCGAGAGTTTTTCTCGCTGTTAGTGCATTTGTTTACATAAATACGTCGATACGTTTCCATGTGTAATATTATGCATCTCTTGCACTGATGTAATTTTCTGAGATTACTTTAATGAGGGAAATCGTAGCCATAGGCCTACATAATAAAATCTTGGCAACTTTTTTACATACTAACTACTACGTCTGTCAATACTTTCAGGTATTATGTCTGCTCCATTAAACTGGATGTCACAATACAAAAATAGTCACTTGCACTGGTTTTTGTACTCAGGGAGGTTACAGTAGGCCTAAGTCAAGATTATTATGTTGCATTTTCTGAGTAATGGAAGGCACATTACCTTTAAGCAGACAGAAAAAGTTATGGTTTGTAACATTAGGATAAAACACACACCTCAATATTTATTCTGTCCGATTTTACCCGAACTTCAGTAGCTAACCTAAAAGAGACAACTGCAGTACAAGTGTGTCAGGAAATCACACATTGAAACGTCGAAAAAGTACTTATGTAAACAAATGCACTAGAAAATGCAAATAAATCCTCGAAACTCGTAGTGATAAGCAATAACTTCCCTAACTGATGTAGTTTCTCATTATTTAAAGCATTGAGGTTAACTGCTGTATGTCTGCACAACTTCAAATAAATTCAGCAAAACTGTAATAACGCTTGTCAATCACACCACGAAATATCGCAAGTAAGTGACAGAAATTTCTCCTTTGTTTGGGAGTAGTAATAACTGAGGACAGTACACAATCCTCGCCACTTTCTTCTTTCCAGACAGGTGTTATCTCAATCGTATGTATTCGAAGTCTTTATTAATAAGAAAAGCCGCATTGTAGTACTAATTTATAAGCATAAAAATGTATGTGTGACTGGAAAGTGAAGAGTCGCGGGTTCTGAACTCGGTTGGACCTTGAATTTTTTTCAGCCTGCGCTTTAAACCATCCTTCACCTCCCAACGATGTAAGGAGTCGCCAGAAACGAATGCGGTTCGGCTTTCACGTAAAGCTGTAGGTCCCCTTTCCCCGGTTGGATAACTGGGATTGGTTAGGGCCAAAAGTGGCGTCCAATTGAAAGACTTGCACCAGACCAATGAGCCACACGAAATTATTATTATTATGTTTCCGTGGTTAAGTAATATTTCTTCGTTGTTCTTTTTTTTACTAGCTTCTGCTTGGGACTTCATTCACCTAGTATGGAGCAGCTCTATCCCTCTGCAAAATTTTATCTATATGTCCTACGCAGGTCCAACTCTATCCCTCTGCAAAATTTTATCCAAATCCACTCAGTAATTTTTGCGTGAAAGCATGATAAAGTTTCACAGTTGTAATTATATTAGACACTAGGATTAAATACTATCTTCTGCATGACACATAACAATTTCCTTAGTATTATTTAGGTTTGCCTTATTATGTCGAACAGTGTGCGGTAAGGACCTGCTGATAAAGTAGTTTTGCACCTGTCTAGTTTCAAAGAGGGCCCCAATGTCATTTCTGCCCCGGGGCCCTTAGTTACATAGCTACGCCACTGGTCTGAAGCCGCGTTACGAACTTGTGATTTGAAGAGATAGGTATGTGTGGACTTAGAAAATTTACGGTACTGTGACTGCAGAACTTAGTCTCTGGTTGAAAAGTGATAAATTATGGATGCTAATTTGGCTGTGGAACTGTGATGATTCAGCAATCGTGTGATGACAAACTGTGTTTTATAACAAATACTGTAATTAATCCGGATTAATTTGGAACTGCAATTTTCGATGGACTTCATTAATTTACGAGTGATAATTTGGAACTTTTATTATCGAGTGTGTGTTATACTTATTGTGGGTCATGTAAACAATCGGTGGGGAGCTATTCAGTTATTTTCCGATGTATACAGTAGGATGACCTCCGGATTTTCATGAGCAAAATCAGTAATAAACTTCATTTATAAAGAATTACTTCGTGAGTGAATCACTTCTTTATCTTAGAATCCAATTAGTTAGTTATTCAGAGATTTAATATATGTTTGTTTAAATATATTTTCACGTCATCATATGCAGATTGATAGACTGGCTAAACTACAGATTAATTTTTTGATCTTGTTCAAACAGATTGGGTAGCTGTTTATAGGGCATAGAAACTGACATACATAACTCACCCCTATGAACAGAGACAGCGACCATAAACCTTTTACTATCCTGTGTTATGTATTGCCCAATTCTTATTGGTGAGTACTGACAGGAAGGTCGCAAGCAGCCCGTAGACTTGCAAACTACTTAAACTAACTTACACTAAGATATCATACACACCATGCCCGAGGGAGAAGTCGAACCTCCGGCGACATCGGCCGCCCCGTCCGAAGCATGGCGCCTTAGAACACGCGCCAATTTCGTGCGGCAAAGGCAGTTTCAGTGAAGAAATATTGGCACGCACCAGCACTCGATGGTGTTTACTTCCTCAGAGTTACACCACCTTTCGATCAATTCTTCTGAAAGCTTCAGTTTTTTTGTCAGGCTTTTATTCTAACAAAAGGTCGGAAGAGGAAATATGACTGTTGCACTAGAAACAAGCTGACTGCTCTTAACCGTCCCTTCTTCACCTGCATGTAACTTCACTTACCAGTAAATTACTTCCGATGAGCTTGATAATATTTTCTACCGCTAATTCAAGACTGGTAAATATACTGAGACATATATAATGAGAAATATTATAAAGATTGGTTTGTACACCACAATTCTTTACTAGGGATGGTCCTGTTTGGATGTGGTATGCCGTTGCCTTCCTCCGACCTTCGAACTGACTTACCCAGCCAGTTATAGGGTGACCTATAGTTTAACGTGGGCTCCGAACCATATCAGCAACACTGCCAGAGGTGAAAGAAGTGGAAAGTGACAGATAAAAAATTCTAGGACCTTTAGATTTGTAGTCTGGCACTCTACCACTGTGCTACGGAGCCGCACAGAAATATTATAATGAACGTTATTCCGCAGAAAGCTTTTTCTGATGAAGTACATAACACTTAATACATCCTAACTTTTATTACTCGTCTTGGGTGCTTTAAAATTTCCACAGTTTCGTCGTGCAATTCTTCCTCGACTTTCAGTATGACTTTTAATTTTGATTCATATTTAACATATTCTTAATTTATTTTTGGCTAAAATATAATCCTATTTTCATGTACATGTCAGCTTTTCTGTAACAAGAATATTATCTCCTTCCGTATGAGTAAGTGATTCTACCGAGCTTACTTGGGAGTGGAAAGGAATTCAGCTTATATCTAATTCGATGTAATGCAAACAACTTTGCACTTTTGAGAACTTCACGTGTAAATATATGAGCTATATTTTCTGATTACTGTACTCAGATTTTTAGGACACGAAGTTGTTGTGAAATAAATGAGAGCCTTTGTGGAAAATAATAATTAGCTTTGTTTGTATGTGATTGGCCCACAGCTTCAAGCTTAGCCTTTCCTTTATACCGTGAAGCAAACATCTAAAAACTAAACTTTTCAAACGTAAATAATGCAGCCATTTATCGCTCATAGAAAACTTCGAATTTTACTTCGGATGGTTGTATATATGTTAATCCACGGTATTAATGATCTGAAATACGTAACGCAACACTCGTTGCGGTTGGGTATTATGGAAGCTTTCCATTATTAGAGCAAAATTACTGCTGATTCAGTACTGGCGAAAAGTAAATCGTACTTGGAGCACCTCCAACTAACACGCTCGTTCATTTACGGACTATTTACAGTATGGGTTAACAGAGAGGAAAAGAGACAGTCTAATTACAATCGGTCATTATCAGTTAAACAGATTGCATTCAATAGTGCCTCTCAAAAGCGACGTAAAACACGTTGATAAATACGGCCTTTAATCCGCATCCTGTCATTCTGCATTTATATGTTACCACGCCTTTCGGCAAAATATACGTGAAATCCTGCATCGCGTTAGCTGCAATATCAATTTGATGTGGCAGTATGTCTGGTAAAATTCCTGTTATAGAATATAAAACATAAATAGCTTTTATATTCGTTTGAACACCGTGTAATTAGTTGCATTTTTCAAAATCGTTTTATGGAACCATGCTGTTCACAGGAGGCACCACTAGAAACATGCTTATAATACGGTAGATTACAGTGTCCGCTGGTTCGAAATTTAAATGATTATTTGCTTCACAGTTGCATAGTTTTCTGCACCAGTTTCGCTTTTTGTTAGTCCCAGGTCACAAGGCACAGCGCACGTTGCTTGGCATAAAGAATGCAGCACCAAGGAAAACCAAGATATCTGACCCAAATTTGCTTGGAAGGTAACACGATCTACAAAGATTAAATGTTCAAATGTTTGTAGAACGTTTGGGACTTAACTACGGGGTCATCAGTCCCTAAGCTTACAAACTACTTATGAACTAGCTAAGACTAAGGACGGCACAAATATCAATGCCTTAGGGGGAATTCAAACCCACGACCGTAGTGGCCGTGCAGACCGTGACTGTAGCGCCTCAGTCCCCTCGGCCACCGCGGCCGGCTACAAAGATCACATGTTTGACAATACCGCCCTGGGAGAAGTGAGAAAGTAAATGAAATCAGTATTGAGATATGCAACCACATTGAAAACGAGTGTTCATATTCACGTAATGAATGACATTAAGTGCAAAAGGGTAGATGCGAAAATTTGTACCCAGTCTGGATTCGAATCCGCGTCTCCCGCTTGCAAGGCAGTTGTGCTTTCCTCTACACAACTGAGGACACATCAACAAGGACTAATGAAACAAGTATCCCGTCAGACACAAATTCTTAATTTACCCCTGTCCACTATAAGTCAAACTCGCGGTTTCTTCGAACTGATTCCCGTAAGAGTAAAAGCCTAGGAGTGCTTCCGCTCTGAAGAACGGATCACTGCCCCCTCATCGGCATACTGTGATGTAAGATTCCTGTGTTCTTTGAAATACATATACGATCTGTTGTTCACTTGTTTAACGCGATCTTCAGATTTGGCAGAATGACTGTTGGCTTTTGTTGTGTACCTACAACAGAGAGTGGTCAGCTAGTGACAAGTACTTTATGATGAGACAGATTGCTGAACAATAGTACTGGAAATTTGTACCTTACGATGAGATGGAAAATATTATTACAATGAGTTTGATGAGGTTAAATTAGAAGTATGTGCTGGCGAACTGATTGTTGCTACAGTAACAATTCAGTTCTTTGTAAAACCGTAATGCTTTCTTTTGAAAATTGTTGATTCCTGTAGAATTTTATTTATAATGTATTGAATTCGTTCTAATACATAATTTCCGCAAATTCATAGCTTGTTGTTATTGTGTCCCCATCTAATCTGAATCTCACTGCAGGACATCACTTTATATTTTACAGTATACATTTTTAGTTTAAAGTATGTTTCCTTTTTCTTTAATTTTCAATGAAGAATAGAAATATTGGCTGCATTTCTTTTCATTCTCCACTCCGAGGAGTGGATGGTGCCTGCCGTCTTTTACTGCGGCTGCGCGTAGAATCGCTTTTGAGAGAAAATATGGAACAGTCGAGATAAGTTCAAAATTCAGGACCGTTATTCGTTTCTGTTAGGAGACTGTACATGAACGTAAAACACTTCTGGTGATAGATTTCAGTACAGATGTTTCAACTGAACGTTTAGTGGCTCTGTGAAATCGTAATGGATAAGAAATTCACATGTACTCTTTCTGATAATTTTGTCTTTCGCATTCCTGTGAAAGATAAATGTAGTGGTTTTTGTGCTTCGCATTCAATTCAATTCAGTATTAAATTTCAGTCAGTGACCGAACTTGAGACAAAAAATTCTCACATGAAAGCTTCAGAGACGTTTATTATCTTTTCAATGTTTTAATGATATTTTTGGACGGAAACCAAGCGTATTCAGATGTCCAGACATGTCTGTGTAGCAACCACCGGTACTCTGTTCACTGTGTGAGGAGCGGCTGAACACCAAACTCCAGAAACGAAACACTACTGGTTCTAACCACTCACCATTAGCCGCAACTGAATTACAAGCTGTATGATTCGTACAAGTAAAATTAATATTACCACAGGTCGTCAATCCACTCAACCTATGAACCTGTGGGGACAACCACGATAGCGGCTTCTGGGGAGCTGGGGTCGTACTAAAAACAAGTTCAAATGTTTGTATAACTTATGGGACTTAACTACGGGGTCATCAGTCATCAGTCCCTAAACTTACAAACTACTTATGAATTACCTTATACGAAGGACGGCACAAATATCCATGCCCGAGGGGGGATTCGAACCCCCGACCGTAGTGGCCGTGAAGACCGTGACTGTAGCGCCTCAGTCCCCTTCTTTTTTTTTTTTTTTTTTTTTTTTTTTTTTTTTTTTTTTTTTTTGTTCTATGGTTAGTCCTATTCGTTGCGGACGCTGATCGTGTTCGTTTGTTCTTGTTCGATGAGTTCTTGGCTCAGCTTTTTTTATTACAGAGAGCGTTGAGCCCTCTGACCGGGCGCGCTGAGCCACGGCGCCCGGTCGGCCAACGCGGCCGGCGCTCGTACTACAGAGAAACCCGGAGTTCTCTGGTAAGCTTAATCGAAAGTCTCATATATTTAATGGCATTTTCAACTTCCAAACACTTATTCCAACTGGAAAATTACATAATCTTACGACAGAACTCGACAAACAGGAAATTCAAATCCTTGCACTCAGAGAGAGAGAGTAGATTCACCGATTCGGAAACAATCGACTACAACAACTACCGTATTTTTTAAAAGTAAAACCGATAAGAACATGCCAGGCACTTGCAGGTGGCATGACAGGTGTCCGTGATGTGCACCTGCACTTAATTAATGCTGGTAACACTCATCTTTCGTCGCCGCAATCGCATGCTGCAGATGTCACCTCACTTTTACGTTTCCATACGAAGTTGCATATTCGGTGACCAGCAGCGTATTGACAGACTTACTCGGTAGACGGCCGCAGGTAAATAATACTTTGCTAGCGAACTACACACTTGGAAAGTGTATTCATAATCGCTCACAAGATGAGTTTACTGGACACTCTTAGTGAAATTGTGTCCTTCGTATTTTTAATCTGTAGGACCACCAACATTTTCATTCACACTAAATTTTCATAACAAATGAACATTTCGTGTACATTAAGTTTCTTGAAAGCTAAAGAAACGTATAATATAGATGGAAGCAGCTTCACGGATATAGCACGCTGTAGCGCTACCAGTTTCCTAATTTCCGTAATAACCGCCGATATTCATCTGTTATTGTTTCAACAGTAATACTGTGAGTATGGCGCAAGAGTTTAGTGCAGAAACTGAAGTTACAAAATCGACTTTAAAACCTTGTGCTAGCCAATTAATGTTATTGATTGTTGGAGTTATGGAGATCTCGATGTCTTGATGTCGCTTTTCGCTTAAATGAGGTGTTCCAGGTTTTATAGAAACTGGTGATGAAAATGCCAGCAAACGAGTTAATTATTTTCATTGTATAATTTTATTCAGTTCGTAGCACAAATATAACAACCTTAGCCTCCAAATAATATAAAGCGTACCCACTAGCGCCTTACCTGTAGTGAGCGGTGTCGCCGCTGTGGTTCAAACTTCGTCCGCTGTTGCCGCCAAAAGCCAACCTCATTCTATGTCGCATCTTACGGAAGAAATATAGGAAAAATCGCATAAAATATTCGTTAGTACAACAGCTCATGTTGGTCACTGATTTTGAGAACAATTAATCTTTTAACAACGATAAAATATGTTACTTGGTATTAACGTATTGCATTAAGCGACGAAGCGCGTCCACTGATTATTAGGTCTAATTGATAGATTAGAGTTAACATTAAAAGTACAGATCGCAAATTTGTTGTTTTTATTTCATGGCCGGTCTTGAAATAAAAACAACAATTTTGCCATCTGGAATGTTTTTAATTTTAACCGTTACAACAAGGTTTTTTTTTTCTCCATTATTCTTTCTAAAATTACTAATTGTTAGGAATTGTTTTGCGGACATTCCTATAGAGCTTCTCTTCTAAAGTTTCTTTCCTTTTCGAAAAATATTCGCTACGAACCTGATCTGTCATGACACTTCTTTAATTCGTAGCGCCCCAGAAATTTTTGCAATATTAATTTGCTCAGGAGCTCCGCACTGTAACGCGGTGTTATGACGAATATGAGGTAGCAATGCAATGTCTGTAACAGTGTGATCGGGACTTTAGCACGCCCTATGATTAATCCAAGTGCCTCATTAGTCACCTATTCTAGGATTGTGGAACACGCCGAATGCAGCTTTTGCGTTTCGAAGACCATCTCTATATTTTCCTTTATTAAGGCCATCATTGGAGACGGAGTTGTACACTTCTAAGCTTGTAAACACAGCTTTCAAAAGGTATATATTTTCTTCGACGAGACGTACAAAATATCATCGACATACACAACGGCAGCAGCCGAAATTCTGTTGGTTCCCCCTCAAGATATTTAAATCTTGCAACCATTTTTGAATTTGAAACCGCAAAAGAAAAATTCACGATTTTCTCATTTGGTGACGGATTTTGACGGCATCCGGCTATTAACTGGTATACCAGGTTTGTTTCCAGAAAATTATGATTAAATTACGCTAGTTACCCATATTGTGTACAGTCCAATTTGTCGTAATACGACTAAACCGGCTGTCCACATTCCCAGATGAAAATTTTCTTTGTTAGAAAAGTTAAAACTATTCTGCACTAGGTATTTGATGCAGCTGACGTTGTTGTTATACAAGCTGTTTGAATTGTTACTGTACTCATAACAGGATTTTCTGATAACTGGTTTTCACGATATTTGTAAATATGGTTTGAACCCATTTTACAACCACAAAAGCCTCGCTTCTTCATTCTGTTGAGAAAAAGAGCATTGCATCTTCATTTCTTCTGTGTACATTCGGGCAGGTGGTTTTTGTTTTTATTTTTTATTTCGGGAGCCCGGATAATAATATGTCACGCAACATTTCCATTGTCCGCAGTGCAATTAGATTAGTACATTCACACGTAAAAACAGCAAGTTTCGATCTTTCGGGATGTACAATGTGCATTACAACATTTTGTAGCAGACGTCATCTCCATAAAAGGTCAGCGAGCGTGAGGTTGTTTGGTGTCGTCTCTAGCGGTCGCTGTTTGAACAAGAGCGGTGACAAAAGTTTACTCCTAGTGAGAAGGCTTTTATGTTATTGGAGGCTAAGATAACAGCACTCAATTAGGTGCCATTTTGGCCAAAGCTTATAAGTAAAGAAAATGTGATATTTGTCTAGTGACTGCTTTGGTCACGTATGTCTGATTGCTTACTAAACACAGCCTAATACGTCCTCCCCAAATATCACCACACCAGCAACTGAGAGTCTGCCTATTAGGCAAATTTACTTTACAAGATATATAATTACAAAATAAAAGCAGAAATTATAATATGAGCAGTGCTATTTCAAATAAATGTTGTGGCATGAAAATATAAAGTTATAAACAAGCAGTGAAGTGAAATTTGTGTTTGAAAGTACTCTATTTGGCAACTCGTTAAAACGTTACACTTGTTTTATTTTGTACATCCGCTAATATTACTGAAAGTGTAATTACATGAAATTATTTGTGAAATATCCCAAAACAATAATGAAATCAGTATGCATCCAATCTCATAGTCTTAGTGAAATAATAAGTTTTGATATTGTCATTTTATCTGCTCAGATGACATAAAGTATGTAACATCAGGGTTACTTTAGCATTTTATATTTTACAAGTGTTTTCGTAATTGGTTTTTTTCTTTAAAGTATCTTTGAATTATTTTGAGTTACTTTCATGATCGAAATACAGTGTCTGCAAAACTCATGACACTGCACAAAAATTTGAGGTTGGAAATGCTGATGGATCACTTCTTAATACGGTGTCGAACATTTCAGTTACCACTTGAGCTCTTATAGGCCGTTATAACGTCTTATGCAAGACTATGTCTGTCTTTAGCAAATGACGTGCAGTTCAGTACAGCAGAATCGATGCAGATTGCAGAGAAGTAAAGCATGAATTATCCACCGAAGTGACTCTTTGTGTACTCCTGGCTGTAAGGTGCCGCAAAGCGTCATTGGATAAAACAACGTCTGTAGTAGGTGATGAATCACATTGTACAAATGTGCAAGTGTGTGTATGTGTGGAGCGCACACTACAAATCCTTTCCATGATACACGGACGACGCTTTAGAGAAAAGCGCTGCGTTCTTAGCTTAGCGTCGCGGTAAAGAGAAAGAGCAGCCACAAGTCGTGGAATCATGCGCGTGCGCGGGTAGTGTACCACACAGATAAAAAAATTCTGGCTTTGACGCTCCGTCTGGAAAAACCGCAGTGAGAGAAGGCCGCGGAGGTCTCATGTACTTGACGCAGTGTAGTCCGCGATCGCGTAGTTGATGGGCTGGCCACGATAATACAGCCCTTTACGCCCTAAGGGAGCTAGTCAGTCAACCGTGCCATTGAGGCCTACTGTCTGACGTCACTCGAGAGCGCCGCGCTCCTGTACTTCTGTGGTGCTGACCTGCACCCCTTGTTGGATTCATTGGAATGCGGTAGACGATGCCTTAGAACCTCCATACTGGTTTCCATATCTTGCTAATTTGATATCCCGTGTCTCTGTTAATCACAACATTAGATACACGTCTCTCGACAGATTCCTTAATGAAAGAGTACATCGACGCAGACGAAAGGATCATAGTCTCTCAGGCAATCAGGTGTGACTTTGTGTTCATCGCATCTATTTTTTACTGTCCAACAGGTGTAGCCAATGTACTATTTCCAACACTGACATGGAATTTTATACATCTCTTTACACTAGATTGTCATTAATGATCCCAAAATTGAAGTGTAGGACGGAAGGTACGTTTAAAGTGACGTTTCTTTATCAAACGACCCGTAATCGAAGACTGCGGTCCGTTCTGTGGTAGGGATCTTGGAATGTCGATGCGCATTTCTACCAAGATACAAGTTAAATAGCCGAGACAACAGCAGTAGAGCAGTATAAATATCATATCATAAATCAATTTCCAGACACAATATATGTCTTCAGAATGTAACTTTCGCTGGCAAGGCAAAGGTCCCAAGTTCGCGTCCCGGTTCCGGCACACAATTTTAATCGGCCAGGAAGTTTCATATCAGTGCACACTCCGCTGCAGAGTGAAAGTTTCATTCTGGAAACATCCCTTAGGCTGTGGCTAAGCCATGTCTCCACCATATCCTTTCTTCCAGGAGTGCTAGTCTTGCATGGTTCGCAGGAGAGCTTCTGTAGGAGGCGAGGTACTGGCGGAAGTAAAGTTGTGAGGCGGCACTGTGAGTCGTGTCGGGATAGCTCAGTCGGTATAGCGCTTGCCCGCGAAAGTCAAAGGTCTCAGGTTCGAGTCCCGGTTCCAGCACACAATTTTAATCAGCCAAGAAGTTTCAATATGTGTCCTGATACATTAAAAATAGAAGGCATGGCATAGAACTGAAATGTGTATTGTAGCCGGGATTAGAACCCGCGACCTATTGATTACGAAGCAGATACTTTAACCAATCTCCCATAACGACCTTTTTGATACCCACATTGACCGACTGTCTTAAAGCATGTCTCACTCCAAAAAAATAAACGTCAATTCAACCTCGTGTTTCCCTATGTAATGCGTATCAAAACGTAAGTCAGTAAACGACCCACACGCTAACCAAGCATGCTTACTTAATGAATGCGTATAGACTATATACTACCAAGAAGAAAATTTTCGCACAACACGCCAAATTGTAACATCCATTTCTTTCACACTTTACCACAGAGATCTTCTCAATCGTAGATTTTAGCTCCCCATCCATGGCAATTTTTGTGTATTCAGTCGTACTTGTCTCTCCTTCACATGTTCTGTCTATGTATAAATAATGGGGTGAGTGAATGCTTCAGCTTTTCTACATCTACATAAATACTCAGCAAATCACATTTAAGTGCCTAGCAGAGGGTTCATTAACAACTTTCAAATGTTCAAATGTTTGCTAAGCTTATGGGACTTAACTACGGTGTCATCAGTCCCTAAACTTACAAATTACTTATCTACTACCTTATACTAAGGACGGCACAAATATTCATGCCCGAGGGGGGGATTCGAACCCCCGACCGTAGTGGCCGTGCAGACTGTGACTGGAGCGCCTCAGTCCCCTCGGCCTCCGCGGCCGGCTACAACTTTCATAACCTCTCTCTACCGTTCTATTATCTAATAGCGCGCGGGAAGAAAGAACACCTAAATTATTCCGTTTTCGATGTGATTTCTCTTATTTTAATGGGATGGTCATGTCTCCCTACGTAGATGTGTGCTAACAAAATATTTTCACATTCAGAAGTAAAAGTCGGTGATTGAAATTTCGCAGATAGATCTCACCGCAGCGAATAACGTCGTTCTTTTAATGATTTCCACCTCAAACCGTGCAACATTCAAAAAATGTTGTAGAGCTTATGGAACTTCTACGGGTTCATCAGTCCCTAAACTTACAAACTACTTATCAACTACCTTATACTAAGGACGGCACAAATATCCATGCCCGAGGGGGGATTCGAATCCCGAGCGTAGTGGCCGTGCAGACCGTGACTAGCGCGCCGCAGACCGCTTGGCCACCGCGGCCGGCTCGTGCAACATTTCCGTGACGCTTTCCTCCCTGTAACGTGATAAAACAAAACGAGCTGCCCTTCTCTGAACCTTCTCAATGTCCTCCGCCAGTCTCACCTGGTGGGCGTCCCACACTGGGCAACAGTACTCCAGGAGAGGATGCACAAGTATGATGTAGTCAGTCTATTTGGTGCAGCTGTTGCATCTTGCAGCTTTTTCCAAATATATCGTAGTCTTATGAAACAATTTCCTTTAAAGCAGTTGCTCATTATTTTAAATGTTCAAATGTTTGTAAAGCTAAGGGACGGAAATACTCACTCACCGGTCCCTAGACTTACAAACAAATTAAACTAACTTATAATAAGAAAGAAACACACACGCACACACACACACACACACACACACACACACACATACATACATACACACACAGCATGCTAGAGGGAGGACTTGAACCATAGACAGGGATGGACCGCGCAATCCGTAGTAATGCATCTTAGACCTCACGGCTACTCATTACTATAACATTATTTTATATCACATTAGTCTCTGTTCACTTCTAATATCATTGTATTCGCGCCCGATGGCTATCTACCGTCATTTTTTCATTTTTATTTGTTTTCGTTTTTTATTTATTTGTAAATTATGTTTCCAAGTAACACAGATTTCAACATACTGTGCCAGTGCTTAATGACTTGAGTTGATACGTGGATGAAATACAATTACTTTGGTACAACACTGTCAATAATGGATTCAGTCGCCTCGTTGCAGAACAGTGGCCTGAGTTTCTTTGTGTGTATACAGATAGATCCAAAATTCCGCACGAAGAGTGTATTGGATGTGCCTTTTCTGCCCTCAGATTCAGATTCGGAGAACCTTCAAACTGTCAACGAGTACTTCTATATTTACGGCGGAGGCAGTGGCAATTCTGGAAGCACTTAGGTTTGTTTCTACCATTTCCTTCCCGAAAATATTAATTATGTCTGACTCTCAAAGTGTCCTTCAAACTCTACAATACCGGAGATGGAACAAAAAACCGACAACTATATTCTGGATATGGTTACGGTATATATTCGCTGTACAAATACGGGGCGGACAGTTAATTTACTGTGGGAGCCATCTCACGCTGGTATCTGCTATAATGAGGAATTTGATGCATTGGCTAAACAAGCGGCATCCTTAGGCACTGACTTGGACCTACAACTACCATACACAGATTTCTTATCTTCGGTCAAGAAATACGCAAAACAACAGTGGCAACAGATGTGGAACGTTTCCAAAGAAACGAAAGGCGCTTCTTACGCTGTGCTGCAACCTCTAATTTCTACGCAGCCGTGGTTCATGAGGACTCATCTGGACCGACCCGCGATTTCTACCATCATTCGTCTTCGCTTCAATCACGCCTCTTATCCACAATATATACATCGGATCAACGTCTACGATTCGGCGGCATGTGAATGTGATCCTGAAACGGAAGCTGATATCAACCACATCCTGTTCAGCTTCTCCAAATTTGACCGTGAACGTTTGAACTTCCTGCAGACATTGGTGAAAATGGGATATCCCCTTCCCCAGTAAGCTTCTTCCCTTTTGTTTACAAAAGACTTTCGTGTATATAACATCAAAATTAAGTTTGTAAGTCCACTGGACACAATCTATAAGCATCAAGTGTGTTGGTAATATAAGATTTTGCTTGTGAATATGCGAAAAGTTTCAAAAATTATTTAAATTATAATGTAATGCAGTTTTCGCTTTGTTTTCACTTTCCCATTTTAACAAAATGTACTTCTGTTTTTTCTGTTTATTTAAATATATGTACATTTCCACTGTATGTTGTAGATGGCCACATTGAGTTAACACTCAGGAGGTCAAACAAAGGGAAGAAAACTCTCGTCTTTTGTTTTCTTATTCTTTTCCTTCTTTCTGTATGACCTAGATTGTGTGTTTCATTGTGTTTTTATATTGCATAAAAATCAATAGTTGTGTTCGTGTTCCAATCATCATGAAAATTTGCACACTTGACCTCCAACAAAAGAGGAACATCACCGTCTATCTACAATTTCATACGGTACAAAGCAGAGTGTACATTGAAATAAGCTGAGACACTACTTTAGTGGTCATCACGAAAGTTAACAGAGTTATTGAATTCTTGAGACATTGAGGAGGCAATAAACTGAGGAGGTGGAGGGGGAGTTCTATAGAAATGAGTAGGTGAAAAAATGTTCAAATGTTTGTTAAGCTTATGGGACTTAACTACGGGGTCATCAGTCCCTAAACTTACAAACTACTTATTTACTACTTTACACTAAGGACGGCACAAATATCCATGCCCGAGGGGGGATTCGAACCCCCGACCGTAGTGGCCGTGCAGACCGTGACTGGAGCGCCTCAGTCCCTTCGGGCACCGCGGCCGGCGAGCAGGTGATTGGCAGAGGAAGGGGAAGGGGGAAATGGGCATAAAGGAGGGTAACAGGATATGTACAGAGAGTGGTGAGGTTAGGAGATGTGCGAGGCAGACGTGGGAGCAGGAGATGGACACAGTGAGAAGCAAACAGAAGTTGGACAGAGAGAGACATGGGAAGGAGAGATGGACCAACTTAAAACTGCAATTGTAAGTGACGGGTCGTCGCCGTATTTTCAACTACTTTTCCAATTAAACATAAATCTGATACTGCCTAATCCTCTGTTCTACGTCTAAATAATTTTCATTTTTCATGAACTGCTACAGGGTTTCTTGTCGCGTATACGCAGTATACAAAGTTAATGCGTTGCCAACTAAATCACTAAAGTGTCTATGAACACATCCCAGCCCCTTTTCACCAGTTGCGCACCACAATGGTTTGTGGTAAAAATTGATGAATTTCACTGTTTCCAGTTTTCACTAAGTAAGAAGTATCATAAAATACTAATGGTCTAGATCTCTGGACTAGTAGTTCACTTTTCAACGTGTCAAAACTGCACAGTTAATATCTACCACAGAGTATGCGTCAGGGAGAGTGTATCATATAATATACTGACAGTCGCTGTGAGCTTTTTCGCCTTTCTTCGACAGGCCTTAAAATAAACACTAGCGACCGCTTTACGGCTCGTATTTCATTTGAAAACATTGTGGGTTTCCCTAGGATTTTTTTTCACTTATGGGACTACGGGGTCATCAAAAATGTTCCAAAGTTTGTAAATCTATCGGATCAAACTGCGTGGTCATCAGTCCGTTGCTTACAAACTACTTAAACCTAGGTAAACTAACCTAACACACACACCCATGCCCCAGGGAGGACTCGAACCTCCACGGCGAGCAACGCGCGCTCCGCAGCGAGACGCTTTAGACCGCTCGGCTACTCCACCGCGGCATGGGGTCATCACTCCCTAAACATACAAACTACTTATCAAGTAGCTTATCCTAAAGACGGCACAAATATCCATGCCCGAGGGGGGATTTGAACCCCCGACCGTAGTGGCCGTGACTGGAGCGCCTCAGTCCCCTCGACCACCGCGGCCGGCCCCCCTGGGATTGCTAAAAAGTTTCGTTTCCTCTAGTCCCAACAATGTACCTGTAATATAAAGATGATATTACAATGCTGCCTTTAAAAATGCAATAAAAATATGGGCGGAAGATAGCATATCCAGATTTATCTGGGAGATAACACTTTGTTTAAAGATCACACAGCTGAAAATAGAGACCAACTGAAATAACAAAAAACATGAAGTAATCATTTTGTAGTTCAAGCTCTTCTTTCCTGTTTTTGATTCCTAATATAAAGGTGGTTGTTTATGCTTTGAGCTAACACAATTTGTAAATCGTAAAAATTAAGTACACGTATTTCTTCAGACGTAACTTTCATCTCCATAGCAGTTCACAAAAACGTACACAGAGAAAATATATCTGCTATTTACTTTAAAAAAATAGATGAAAAAGCAATATGTTACGGTTAGGTTTCAATGTTGTTTACTTACTGGCGTGTAACAGAAGCCTTAAAAACTCATTCGCCGGCCGCGGTGGCCGAGGTGACTGAGGCGCTCCAGTCACGGTCAGCACGGCCACTACGGTCAGGGGTTCGAATCCCCCCTCGGGCATGGATATTTGTGGCGTAAGTAGGTCATAAGTAGTTTGTAAGTTTAGGGACTGATGACCCCGTAGTTAAGTCCCATAAGCTTAACAAACATTTGAACATTTGAAAAACTCATTGTTAATTGCAGATGACATACTGGACCCTATTTAAAACTAATCTGAAAATATCAGACAGCCACAAGTAATACAAAATGTGGCTTTAAGGTGTGTGTCATAGTTTTTCTTTATATGTCATTAACAGATGCAATAATAAAAAGAAATCCTACTAATGATGGTAAACTTTTCCAAAAACTGTATGGGTAAATAAAAAACAAATTTGTTTGCGCAAGTCAGAAACTACCACCCTTATCATTAATATTATGAAATAAATATTGAGTAACGTCGCCATAGTTTCATTACGCTACTACTACATGCCTTGGCCTCCAAACAAACATGCTTTTGATCTGATGTTGGACTACAGCAGTCCATCCTGTTTTGACGTTTTGCTCAAGTCGATCTGGTAATGCTGCGGGTCGTGTAATTATCCGTAATTATCGATCAGACGTTTTCGATGGGCAACAGATCTGGATATGTGGAAGGCGTAGCACACAGTTAGCAGAACCTGTTCTGTTGATGGTGCCAATGGAGCGGTCTCCTGGATGTCGAATCTCTGGGCCAGTTCTTAAGCGAATGCCACGAAATAATTCTTTCATTTCGCAAATCAAATAAAACTCACAAGGACCTAAGTCCGGATACTATGGCGGATTGTACAGTCCCATCGACCGAATAGAGGAACCACAGCTCGCGCTATAAGCGCCCGCTCATTGTCGTGCAAAATGAATGGTGGGCGAGCTCACGAATCGTCTGGCGTCGATCACTGTCCACTAACGCGGCAACAGTGCGCACTTCTTCTTCAGAGATGCTAAAACGATCTGCCCGATGCATGTGTGCCACAGTTTGCCGACCTTCGTTGATGGCTTTTACCCAGTGTGCCACTGTTCTGTAGGGTAATGCCAATTTCCCGCACGCCTCTGGAAGACCTTGATGACACTGTCGTACTGTACGACCTCTGGCACATTCAATCTTGCTCTAACTCTGCTGTGGCTGGCCGCGGTGGCAGAGCGGATTGCGGCGCGCTAGTCCCGGTCTGCACGGCCACTACGGTCGGGGGTTAGAATCCCCCCTCGGGCATGGATATTTGTGCCGTCCTTAGTAGTAGCTAGTTCATAAGTAGTTTGTAAGTTTAGGGACTCATGACCCCGTAGTTTAGTCCCATAAGCACTACAAACATTTGAATATTTGAATAACTCTGCTGTTTCGATTTCTAAAATAGTGCGAATTGTTGGGAGGTAAGGTAGGCATGTCAACAGCATGTGCTATTAAGAGGTAGGATAAATGATTAATAAAGACCATTCGGTGTTCTCTGACACGGGAACTAGCTAAAATAATTATCCGACAGGATTTTTTTTTTTTTTTTTTTTTTTCATATTTATTTATGTTGCGTTCAAATCGTGAGCAGCACGGAGTTTGCGTGTTATGACCGCTCCCCCGCTACCTGGGCGGGCTGCCTAGCGTCCACTGGGGCGGAAGGCCATTGTTAAATTTTCTGTAATGTATTCTGTGAATGTCTCTGGTGGACTCGCGGCACGTCTAAGTAAGTGAAAGCTGACCGGTTGGCGTGTACCTGTAGAGCCGGAGTAGGACAGCAGGTAGCTCCGCAGAAGCAGTGTGTCTGGCCGACGCCGGTGGAAGCGGTGTGATCTCCGTTTGTTATTGCAGGACCCGTCCTCCTACATTTCTTTACAGCGTAAATGTATGTCTGGTATGGCGGGACATTGGCGCCAATGTAGGACATTGTCGGTTGCTGCACGTGTCCGCCGACTGTTTTTTTTTTTTTTTTTGGAAACGGTCAGTTCGGTTTCTAACGGTGTGTCGAATCGTTTTACGGCCTCTCGGGAAGGTAGCAGGTGGCGACAATGGACGAAATAATTCACTGCAAGCGAAATGGGAGGTCTATGCCAGCGTCCGGAACCACAGACATAGAAAGACTGTCTGGCGTCCGCCGGCCGCGGTGGCCGAGGGGACTGCGGCACGCCAGTCACGGTCTGCACGGCCACCACGGTCGGGGGGGTCGACCCCCCCCCCCCCCTGGGGAATGGATATTTGTGCCGTCCTTAGTATTAGCTAGTTCGTAAGTAGTTTGTAAGTTTAGGGACTCATGACCCCGTAGGTCCCATAAGCTCTACAAACATTTGAAACATTTTTGTCTGGCGTCCGTCAGCGCTGCGACAGTGTTAGAAGTTTTATCGGCACCACAGGCGGAGTGTCTTAGTGATAGCCGCTTGTGTGCGGACGCGAGTTTTGTTATGATCTAATTTCTTGTCGTAGTGACTGGGAGATTGTCGGTAATTGTTCCACTAGGGACCAGTTGTTATCGTATCTGGGGTCTACTGAATCGTACTCGCGTATATCCGCTGGGGTGCGTTCTTATAATTTAGACCTAGCCGATTATTGGAGGATCTGCCTGACACTGTCAGTCTAACGAGACGACAGAAGCTGTGAATAGGGATAAAAGTTTGATCTGCCTCACAGATCATAGTTCATTGCAATTTTCGGGGAACACATTTTCAGCTTGACAGCAGATGGCTGTAAACTGAGTGCTGCACTTCAAGACCTGACGAGAGCTTGTCAACTGGGTAATGTATTGCTCGCTCATTGTTAACCACAGGGAAACTAGTATTGAAGCGAATGCATTTATATATTGTTAGGAATCCTTCGGAGCTGCTCACAGTTGTTATTGCGAGTGAAAATTCCATTTGTGGGCGAGTTAAGATTGTAATTGAATGTCAGGGACTCAACGAGTCACTCAGTCGTATTTTTATTACCTTGTTTGTGAAAGTAATTCCAGGTTGCTTAGGATGTTAAATAATATTTCTATAGAATGAAACTTTCACTCTGCAGCGGAGTGTGGGCTGATATGAAACTTCCTGGCAGATTCAAATTGTGTGCCGGAACCGGGACTCGAACCTGGGACCTTTGCCTTTTGCGAGCAAGCGCTTGCCCGCGAAAGGCAACGGTCCCAGGTTCGAGTCCCGGTTCCGGCACACAATTTGAATCTGCCAGAAAGTTTCAATATTTCTATAGTTTGTTTACTGTGTAATCAGTTTTGTTATTCAGTTAGGCTGTCAAATGGGTTCTAAATTAAATGATAAAAGAATAGATTCTGTCTCGACTGCATCATTTAGTAGTTTATTGTTTCACAAACGTTTTGGAGGGGTACATTAAATATGCAAAGAAATTGCATCTTGTGTCATACCATTCAGTAAGAGAGTAAAATTAACAAAGTGCTGTATCAGCTGATCGCTTTGAAATTGAAATTCCAACGTGATTGGGCTGAATGTTTGATAATGCAGAGGTTAAATATCGTAATGATAATTCTTTGATAGTTTCACAAAACACCTAACCAACGCGTTACTTAGACCCCAGAATAACATCAGACCATATTTAATTGATTATTAAACTCACAACAGTTAATTACACACAATTAATCTAACTCCATACTTTTCATATTTAGTGTCAAACAACATAATGGCGACCCAACCACTAAGAATTATTAAAACACAACACGTTACCTTATCAGCGACAATAGTTGATTCCATTGCATAGTGTTGGCACTATTGATGTTCCAACCCTTGTATAATGTCCTCACGTTGGTTGTGGGACGATGTGAAAATTCCTTAGAATAAAATTTACACTATGATGCCCAGATCGCGATAACAATTATTTATTCATGATAACTGGTTTTGGCAAGAAAAGTTACCGCCATGTGATCTGGAATACAATGTATAATAATAAATGGATATTTACCAAAAATCGGCTAAGGTCTGCACGATATACTTCCAAGAGAAGGTGAGTATGGCCGTTGTCTCTCAATAGAAATATGAATAAAAACTCCGATATAATCACTGATAAAATCACTGATCAAATCACGGATAAAATCAGTGATAAAATCCACTGCCAAATCCACTACCAAAACGATTGCCAAAACCAATGCCAACATTATTACTAGAAAACAGCGTCAGTGGCGTAAACTACGAGTTATTAGTAAGCGTACTAATGAGAGACCGTAGCTCAAATGAATTCTGCGATATCAGACCGTTGTCGGCAGAGGTCCTTGCCAATAAAAAGCGGTGTTGATTTTACAAATAGATGTTCAGTTAATGATTATTTATAATCTTCAGTATTCCTCATTCTCCAATAAAAATACAGCAGTCGAGACATGCGGCTATACCATGCAGCCTATAGTAATATTTTTGTACATAGTTTGAAACTTCATGTATACAAAAATTACATCAAACAACAGATGATCAAATAGCGTAAGTACAGTTATTTTTTTCTACGGACGACATTTGTATAAAATAGGAGGATATACATACTATAACTATTGCGAACTATGTAAGTTACATTACAATAAAATAATAGGTACTTTTTTTCTTCATCTTTTTTCTTATCTATTTGTTTACGTCAACTTTCAAATGTTCAAATGTTTGTAATTCTATGGGACCAAACTACATTGGTCATCAGTCTCCAGTCTTAAAAACTACTTAAGCTAAATTAAACTAACCTAAGGACAACAAACGCATCCATGCACGAGGGAGGATTCGAACTTCCGACGTGGGAGGCCGCGTGATCCAAAACGTTGCGCTCCAGACCGCTCGGCTACTCCCGCAAGGCTATGTACACTTTGCTTACTGAAACAGGTTCTCTTGAATAAATGATTACTATGGCCATCTTGGTTTCTGCTAATCAACTCTGTTTCTTTTCGTAAGTATTTTGGGAAATCACGAAAAAAGTAAATGTGGATGGACGGTGGCGGATTTGATACGTCGTCTTGGAATGGCCGCTTGGGACAGGGCGCCATGTTACGGATTGCGCGATTGCTCCCGCTGGAGGTTAGAGTCCTCCCTGGGGCATGTAATGTGGTGTAATGTGATGTGTGTGTGTTTGTTGTCCTTAGTCAAATTTCTACATGTAAGTGACATGTAACTTGTTTTCAAGTCACTAAGTTATTCAACTACACTTAGTTTGATTCATACTAACAATCATTATATAAAAACGCTAACACGAAAATTGTGGTACAGATTACTAATTTATTCGTACAAGAAGGCCAATGAAAGTTACATAATTCGAAAGATTGTTTGTCGTAGATTTTACGAATATAAATATTATGTGTGCATTTAGCCATTAAAAGTGGTAAAAGAAAGTAGAAATTTTCCTATCTACAGCTTGAATCAAGTTCTACATTCTCCAACAATCAGCTCACTGATTGGCTATTCTCCTCGACCAAAGACGTTGTAATGCAGCGCATCTGCTGTATTAAAATAACGTATTAACATAAGTGAATATCGAAACATAGAGTGCTCCCAACTCACTTTATTGTGCCGTTCAAATGCTTCATTTTCGCAGTGATTAAGAGTGGTTGAGGAAATGGATGTTTTCATATGAATGCCGATATAAAGGATGATGCGCCGGGAGAGCCTGTAGCGGTTCACGGGTGGAACTACGAAGTCGACATGTTGTCAGCTCTGGAATTCTGAATATCGCAGTATCGACATAACATTATTTCTGGGCGTTGTATAAATATACAAACACCGAAATTGTAGTTCTATTTCAAATATTAGGCTAATCAACGTTATATAATTCGAAAATGGCATGAGAAGTATATACTTCCATTTTTATTTGTTGTTATTGTGTCAGGCATTTTCCTTAAGACGTAAAAGTCACCTCCTAGTGCCGGTTAAATTTTACCAAATATCCCAGCGGCCTCCTATGATAATGTTGGCAACAGATGCTGAATAGTGAGAATCTTGTGAGATTTAATTTAACCAATCGATTGACAATGCTGATGTTTTCTCATGGAATCTTCGCTTTACGAGGGCAGTTATTTTTACTGAGCGGACGAGGGGACATGTGGTTCGAACAAATGGGCAAAGATTTTGTTGATGTTGCCAACATAATCACGCGATGCCGCCGACATGATACGTAAAATTTTACCCCCAGCGACCATTGTGAACCCACTTGGTCGATTTTCGACCACAGGCAATACTAGTAATAATAATTTATTAAAGCAACCTTATAGAGAGGAATACATTAATGATGGAAATGGGCCCCATTAGTTGGGGCGAGTCTCAAATGTGATACGCCTACAGAATTTGTGATAACTGAGGAAGTATCCATGACATGGAAGGATGCAGTACAAACTTCCAATACACATCAATCAGTTCAGAATTAAAAGTACACACCATCTGTTCGGCAGATAAACGAATAAACTCAATCGTTCCACGTTATTTCGACAAAAGAATCGCGCTAATGATGTGTGGAATATATAACTAATTTAATAAACCACATTTTGGTTTATTATATTCGCCTCACAGAAAAGGGAAATTAAGTTATTTTTTTAAACGAATCGACGTGCAGTTGACTGTCGACATTTAGTATCATTACACGAAATGTATCCCGTTTGTAAGCGTTATTTCAGCAGTCAGCTTTACCATGCATTTCAGCGGACAGGTTGTAATGTACATACTAGTCCCTGTCGCTTTGTACGCTTCTTTAACAACGACACGAGTAGCTTTTGCGTGTCTAACTGACCTTTAACTTCCGCAATACCAATGTATTTCGTAATGCGTTTTATGAAACTGGTGTTGTACACATGTGTACAAACCTAAAAAATTCTGAAAAGTTTCAAACTTGTTAAGTGTTCTGGATATATCTTAATTATGAACTTTTAAATATGATTGTATCTGAATCTTCATATTTTCTCGTCGTATTTCATTGTAAGTAAAGTTACGGGTATTCAGCCGTAATCATTTATTTCTTATAGCTATAATTCGGCTGTATATCTTTCAGCCATAATCAGAGCGATACTTCAGACAAGTAGACTGTCGGCAAAGTGTTTCCGTCCACCTTCTATATTGTAAAAATCCAGTGATCTATATACGACCTGGATGTTTAACTATGTCTTCGAGCATATACCTACATCGTGCCAGCAAATTCATATGTTTTGTTCATGATTTCGCGTTGTCCGCCGTGTTTGAATGTGGAAAACGAATTTCCATTATATTCACAGAATATATGACATCACTACGAATGGGCAATGCTGAAAATATGTACCCAGACGGGATTCAAACCCGGGTCTCCCGCTTTATAGGCAGTTGCCTCGTTTCATTAGTTTGAATTAGTGAGAAGAATTGCTTGCTTCCCTCTTGTTTTGAACTTTATGTCAATACATGATGTAATAGGTTTGTTACAGTGGAATTTATGCATGTTTTAGTTTCGTGTTCTTGTAGAATTTCGTAGCGGCCATATTTGAATTTGACAAGACACTAAATATGAACATCTATGACTGGCACGCTCCTACAACTGAAGTTCAACATCCAGGTAGTCAAATGGTCAATAATAAAAGTGTAGTAACCACAGATTATGTTTGCATATAATCTCAATGGAGTGCACTACAGACTTATACATCTTTGCGGTCGTTTTGATAGGCTTTTGCACTGTAGAACGTGGACGGAAACACTCTGCCGATAGTCTAGTAGCTCCGTCTCTAATACCAAGCTGTCGACGGGACGTTAAACCCAAGGCTTCCTTCTTAAGTATTCCTCTGTTGATGACAGACGACATACTAGCAATAAGAAAGAAATGGTTACGGCTGAATACCCATAATTTTATTTGTAATGTATTTATTTTAAACAGGATCTTGAAACTCACAATACCGGATAGCACACTCGTAGTTACTCCTACGCACTTTTAATAACTTTTATTACACAGAAGCCCGCGTGTTACGATAAACATACAAAAATTTAATTGTCATAAATTATTATTGACTGTAACTCACATATTAATTTTAACGCATTTGCGGGCGCTGCATTCATTGTCTTCACAATAGGTTGCACATGAAAGTAAAGGGAATTCGTGAAAGTGCATGATTCGTTAATGATCAAACGTAGTGACAGTATGTAGCAGGGAAGAAGCAGGGATTCTCCGACTGTCCACTGTTACTTCAATAAACGCGTTCCCGATGTATCTACGGAATGTGTTTTCGAGATAATGGTGTGCGTAATGGTGTGGAAATATGGTCCTGAACCTAAAAATATTCATTTTCATCCGTTGTTAAAGTCACTATTAAAAGTTAATTTTTTTAGTTAAGTTTACTGAATAATTTAAACACCTATCTAATCTAGCAGAATTAAAAACTCCCCTCCTCGTTGGTATTGCGAGGTTTTGAAACGAATCAAGATTTTTCACTAATACTATTCATTGGAACATGAATCACTTTAGTTTCCACGAACCAATATAAGAATAAGAAAACAGCGTCAAGATTAGTTTTATTTTATTCTTACAGTAACGAGTGTTAAACCGACCGACGTGGCCTACTAGTTAGTACACGTTATTCATAATACAGGTCGACGGGTCAAATCCCCGTTAGGACCTTAACGTTAAAGTTTTACACAATTTCGGTAAGTAGATAAAGGTATGATTCCTTTCGCAAGGTTATCGCATATTTCCTTCGCCGATCTTTTGTAATCCGTCTCTAAGGATTGCGCTCTCGTCGAGAAGTTAATATTTAATCTTCATCCTTCCTTTTACTGCGTATGCTCCGGGGAAAGGTATTTGACTCGTACTTTTGTCGATTACTGCTGCATTGTAAGACGAGATCTATAGCATTATATCTGCATGTGTCACAAAATATGATATGAACAATGTGACATAATGTATCTCATCGTGTTTAATAAACCAACAGCCGGCAGCGGTGGCCGAGGGGACTGAGGCGCTCCAGTCACGGTCTGCACGGCCACTACGGTCGGGGGTTCGAATCCCCCCTCGGACATGGATATTTGTGCTGTCCATAGGATTACCTACTTCATAAGTAGTTTTTAAGTTTAGGGACTGGTGACCCCGTAGTTAGGTCTCATAAGCTATACAAACATTTGTACATTTGAATAAACCAAAACTTTATGTCACTTGGTACATCATTCGCGTCGTATAACTTACTATTTCAAATAATATTATGCATTGGGTTAGGTAAACTACCTGGATATATGGCGTAATGTCATACAATATGGCATTTCTCATGTCGAACAAGTCATACGCCGCGGTGAAGTGGCCGAGCGTTCTAATGTGCCTTGATGCGGAACTCACGGTTGCTCGCCGTCGGAGGTTCGAGTCCTTTTTCGGGCATGTGTGTGTGTGTATGTGTGTGTGTGTGTGTGTGTGTGTGTGTGTTGTCCTCAGTGTAAGTTACTTTAAGCAGTTTGTTTGTCTAGGGGCTGATGCCCATATCAGATTTGTCCAATAGGTTTACAAACATTTGAACGAGTCACACATTGAAGTTTAGTGCACATGCATCGCCTCGCAGTAATACTTGCCGTGAAATATACATCCCCGTCCCCCTTTTTCCTCTTGTGTTTCATTACTCTCCACAATAAGTGTTAACTTGCAAAAAAGCAGAAATATGAAAAGATTTTTTAAACTTTTTGAAGCTGACAGAAAAATCGAAAAGCTAATTCTCCTCTTTCAAAAATTTTATTCCTGAAAAATCATATTCGACTTATGTGGCGCTGTGAAAGCAGCATCTCCCATTCTGAGTCGTCGTCATGCATTACTAATGCATTTGATGTACGCAGTTTCTATCCGAATGAGTGAGTAATGGGGATGATAGATTATTTTTGGAATAGGATTGGATCTCGATAAGAGTTTTACCTAAAGCCGTCGACACGCGGAGCATGAGCGGAATAATCCTTTGTATTGACTATAAAATAAATAAATAATTCTGTTCCTTCTCTAAGGTTGACAGGTTTTTGTGTGTAATAGTATCGTTGTATTGTCAGTAATTTAACAATCCATGTAAAGCAAACATTTCGCTGCCAATATTAGCACACTACGCCGCCGTAGCCACAAGTAAAATTTACTCAGTATTCTGTGTCAGTTTTGTTATAGTCTCTTATAAATAAGCGTCAAATTTGGCATTTACTAATGACAAATTGAAGGTTTACTTTGAGATAAAACAACAGGTACTGTTCTCTCAAATAGCATACAACAAGTTATGACACTAAAAATTCAAAATACGTCAATAGCATTCAACGGTAATTGGCTGCATCAGCACAATAAGCTGCCACAGCCGAAACTAAACTATTTTGCACAGTATATTTATATTGTCCGTTTTAGTGTTTGTAATACTTTCTCTCAATTACGTAATAGTAGTATCTTCAACAATTTGTGCAATGTCAGTACAAAACTTTCTGATGTTGTGTATTTCTCGATATACTATGTAAGAAACACACACATACAATGTGCTCTAAAAACTGTACGCTCTGGTATGTTTTGCTGCGTTATGATATTTTGCGTTATGATATTGATAGTTCCCTTCAGGCAGCTTCTCTGTTAACAGGTATTACCTTCAAAAGAGCTAAACACAAACTTGCGTTCAAATATAAAAGACGATTTTTACTATTATATATAGCTTGAGCCGCGGTGGATTAGCCAAGCGGTCTAAGGCGCCTCGCTGCGGAGCACGCGCTTGCTCGCCGTCGGAGGTTTGAGTCCTCCCTGGGGCATGGGTCTGTGTGTTGTCCCTAAGTTAGTTTACATTACTAAGTTAGTTAGTAAAAACTTCAGGAGATATGAAGTCGTAAACAATGAGTCACAAAACTTTCCCATCACAAGTATCGATAAATAATGTTTTGAGTTAAATTAATGTTATATATCATTTGTATTTTATTACTATTTTTCTCTCTTTGTAAACTGCACTTGAAATTTTGTACATTATGCATATTTCTTTTTGTTTTACTGTTTCATAATTTCTAAGCTGTTTTCATAGATACAGGAAGATGACATTTTTTTCGAGGTTTTTTCCGTTTCTAATATGAGACTGGAAAAATGGATATATACCCGGGCTATTCAGGATTTAGCAGCTTTTATACAATAAGGCAAAGACGCATGATTCACAAAATCATTGTTGATACAAAATTGATAGAGAGTTTAATTGTGGCTTAGAACATATAGTCCCTTGCGTCGGAGTTATACCCAGAACTATTGCATGTGGAAGAAAATTGTTTTCTGCTGAGAGTACTGTGAGAATAGATACGGAGTTTGATAAATTATAAAACACTTTAAGCGAAGAGGAAAGTAAGACTTCGTCCATCGTTGCGGGATTAAAGACTTTCCTTCAGCCTTGACTCAGCGCGCGCTGGAGACGTATAGGCCCAGTCGTATTTTAGCCGGAACTCAGGCGCTGAATTATTCCGGCAATTTTTATGCCTTATCTCTTATCTCATTCTGCAGGGTCATACATCGTTTGTCTGGAGTTTAATACCAGCTCCCATTTGTAATGTTTTCGTTACTCCAGTCTATGAGGAGATAGCCTGCTTCATAAAGAGGAGTTACTGCCTTGGAGTTGGGTTCTTGTTTCGCTAGCGAAGCGTTAAGAGGGATTTCTTGCAGTTTATTGTTTGCGAACAGAGCCCCAAGTTCCGGAGGCAAGACTTGCAGCCGTGGGCTGCCGCAAATCACTTTCGTGTTCCTGGCTATACCCCCGGCTAAGGCGTTCTCCTCGAGTGTATTTACAGCGGTATCAAAGAGCAGAGTCGCCAGTAATGAGTACATTTTGTACTCCCATATCTATGTGTCTCACTGACTGCTTCATTACCTGGAAACACGAAGGTTTCAGAGAAAAAGGGAAACCCATCTCGCAGCAGGCATGAGTCTTTTTGCTTCACTATTTGTCTACCGCATTACCAAATCGACCTGATAAAAAGTTCAAGGCAATCAGCGTACATGCATGAAGTAGACAGCAATTTTCAAAGTAGACGTTACAAACTTTACTCTGGTTGGTACTGTAATGTATATACCGTAGAAAATCTCGTTTGTTTGAATAAATGATTTTTTTCGATACCACAATTGATCGTGGTATTATGCCCTACTACTCCGTGTTTGTATTATATAAGCATTTAAGGCACTTCTGGCTGGTCACATAATCACTTTCATTA